>JAIUZE010014569.1:0-35351 GCA_022085475.1 Heliosperma pusillum | reverse complement strand
TGAGATCCAATAAAATTGCATCTACACCACGAATATGTATGACAAATGACAAAGAGTTGTTAAAAGTTACCTTTCTAAATGGGCATTTAGAAGTAGACAAGTTGTCATACAAAACTTAGGAGATCAATATGTGATCCTAAGAGAACACTCATGGCATAACAAGAGAGAATGGTTTCCTCGAATTGTCGAAGAGCCATGTTTATGCATGTAGTTAAGTGGGAGCTAGATCTATCATGTGTGGACATGAGGATTAGTGGGAGTGAAAAATCATCATGCATGGACATAAGGATTAGTGGGAGTACATTGTCTTCCATGTCTTATATGTAAGAGACATATCAATCATTAGGAATGATGTACTAACATTGCCTTCCGTGAAGGAATGTTTAGGAAGTCATTTCTAGATGAAAGACTTGAAAGAAGCATATTGTATCTATGGCAAGAATATCTACCATGTCTCGTATGTAGAAGACATACATTTCTAGATGAAAGACTAGGAGTAGGTATCCAAAATCTATAGTGATATATGAGAGAGGATACACATGATTGCTAATGTTTCCGCCATTAGGCAATCATATATGCCAAGATATGCACATACCTTGATAAGTTGTGTGCTTGGAGCATGACAAGTTGATATCAATTAATCCACATGAGAGTCATTGGATAGCCTTCAAGAATGACCATAAGATTCTCAAGGGGAACTATGAGTTTATTCTTGTGTTTGGTAATAATAACTTAGTTGCGTGTTCAGTGTCACACGAACCCAAATTTCCAAACCTGTAAAGGATCTGACAAAATCCAAAGCTAAATTTTGTTATATTAAAAGCGAATAAATAAAAAGGGATGAATGAAGTATCAATCATTGAAAATTCTACAAATAGAGTCTTAGCACATAATGATGAGGATGAGGTGGATTACAAGGATCTAATAAGTAAGACCCTTCCACCAAGATACCCATCACGTGGTTATCATGATAACAAGTGGGAGCATTATTAAAGAGCCTGAATCTAGATAGAGATCTAAAAATATTCTTTGAAAACTTCATGTTATTAGGAATAACGATGATTTGAAAGAAAAGGAGCAATTCATATAGTTGGAACAAATGGATACATATTATATATCCATCATCCAAGCTTTTATTGCTTTTAGACAAGATGACCATGAAGTGTCATGAAACTTGTATACTTTAGATTATAAGATATGAAGCAAAAACATTGTGTTGATTGTCCATATGTGATAATCACATTTATCGTTTGAGTTTCTAAAACTCATTATTGTGCTTTGTTGTATCCAAATAGGTTGTAGTGACAACTTTGAACCCTATTAAAGTGAACTGGATTAACCTAGCCTTGGCCCCTAGTTGCTTACATGAGGTTACGTCTCAAAGTAACTGGAGTGTGATGCGATTAATGGCAAGTTCAAGTGTCATAGATTCATATGAGATGACTAGTTGATCACATAGACAGACTGTATGGGACACTCTGTCGGGCAGTGACCGCTTATAGAGTTCTGACAATTCATAAAGCCTTGTCGTGGCAAGAGCTACTATAGTATTCTTTTTCATTCAATTCTTTGGACTAGAGACTATTCGCCCAAGTCGACAAAGTTTCTGATTGACTTTGATTTTTGCCCCAAGCCATTCTGTAAAAAAGGGTGAATGGGCAATTATTAGGTCATGAAAATATGTGAGTGTACGAAGGAAATAGTGCGATAGAAATTGTCCAACCCCTTGTCATGGTTAACAAATATCTCAAGGCTACTCCAGGAGTAGTAAGCTAGAAATGCGTGGCCACGCTCGGAAGGTATCTACGGTAGATAATTCCGGTCAGACAGTTACTCTCCAGATCGAGGAAACCACTCTAGATATGATCCCGTGCAAGTAGGACCTGCAAGACACCTTGTATTGAGTGGGAGATTTAAAATAGGACAAGAGAATTGGTGACGCACACTTGTTGCGAACAAGTGGGATATTGTTTGAGTGAGTGTCCTCAATAGTAGTGCGATCACTTAATTAAATCTCATTAACAATAATACAAAGGGATGATTAACATTATAGTGAACTGATCCACATTAATCGGTAATGATTGGCTTACTAGAGTTTGACATTACTATCGTATGACGGTGGTGATCAGTTGATCCCTTGAGGTCACACCGAAAGGACGATTCCCTAATCAAGAAAGTTAATTAATTGTATATTGATACAGATTAATTAATCCCTTAAACAGAACAGGTTTACAAGTGAGAAATATATCTTTTTGTAATACGATTAAATAAGATTCAATAGTATAATTTTTATATTAGAATGCTTAATGTTTAGAAAACATTTGAGATAAGTATAATTGGTTGATCATAATTACAATTAGTTGTACATCATATCAACCAAATATGAGATGACCCGTTTTATATATATGTAATCATAAATTATTACTTAAAATGTTAAGTTTAATTTATTTGACATGAAATTATATTTAAACTAGTTAAATACATATTTATGTTATAAGATAACATGTCACATGTCACATGTCACATGTCACATTTGTGACAATTGACAAAATCACAAAATAAAATGGACACCCATGTTAACATGGGTGCACCGGTTTTGGTAGGGCATGGGGTAGAGTTTATGTTTTGATTAATTGTTCTAATTAAGGCATAAACATAATGATCACTACCCTAAATACCTATCAATAAGTCTTGCTTGTGACGGGGAGACTCGTCGCAAGCTTACGACAAGTCAAATTCCCCTCACAAAGAGCAAGTGGCAGGGGATGTTTTCCTCTTGTTTGAATCACTAGTTCATCTCATTATTCTACTACTACATCTTACTAGAAATCACAATATACTTCGAAACTTTAGAAGTTTCATAGAACTTGTGTTTGTAGCTTGAACTTGAGTTTCTAAGGTAAAAATTTCGAGTAGCTTGTACTCGATTTAAGGGGATCTTGTTTGTTGTTCTAGTATAACAATAAATAAGTGATTAAGGATAGTCTAGGTGCATCACCAAGAAAAGTTCCTATACTTGGAACTAGGAAGTTCATCCATATATCCTTAAGCTCAAGAACAAGTACAAGAAGGTGTCTTGTACTTGTGCCCATACACGAAAAATTCTCAATGTGAGGAACACTTCTCTTTCTCTATTTCGATTTAAATAGTTAGTATATAACTAGATCTTGAAGCTAATTAAAGAGTTAAATAGTATTACTTAAGAAATATCTTAAGTGTAGGTATATGAACATAACAAAAGGCTCCCTAATAAGTGGGGTTGTTACAATATTCTAATTTACTCTTTCTAGTATATTCTTTCCTCTTTTACAATTTTTCTAGTTTCCCAGTAGGCGCCCCTATAGCAACAAATAGCCTCGTGCCTTAAGAGGCCGCCTCTTTAATTCCCCTTGGGAAATCTGACTGTAGCTAGTGATAAGGCAATAAAGCCAGCACCTCTTTATGGCCTGGCTAGGTGTCTCGCGCCTGTTTTGGCAGCTAGATACCTTCATTTCCCTTCTTTCAATCACTTGTTCAAGCCGTCTTTCAATTACGATTAAACCCGAATGAATCATGGGGCATATTATGAGCGAACACATTTTCTCACCTATTTTCCATTTTTTTATTTGATCTGTTTTATCCATTCTTTTTTTTTTAAATAAAAAGGATCATATCAAGTTTCATGACTTCAGGTTTAATTTCCGTTTCTACATGGCAACCAACTTAAAACGCAACTTCAAGATCAATTCTTTATACATGCTTAAACTAACCGTCTTAGTCAAATTTCACATGTTAGGTTAAAACTAATGGATGTGCATTGAAGCATTTAACCCATTTTATCAACTTCCGCACTTAACGACCACGATCGATTAAAGAGCTCCTGAATACATAACCTCACTCCATACTCAAATATCTGGACAACGGATGACCATATCCAAACGACAATCATTGTAGACATAAAATGCTAAGGGGAACAACTCTTTATTTTTAGTATCTATGTCAGCGTTGCTTTGTGCTTCATTTGACTGAGGTATAAAGTTGATTTGAACAGTTTCCAAGCACCTCATAATTGCTTTGTGGCGACTCCATTGTTTTGAGTCATTCATCGAGACGAAACCGGCCAAAAAACATTCACGTCCCCGAGGCTGGCTTTTGGACCGCCGTTTCGCGTGTCCAGCGTGTATATGGTCGATGTCCACACCAGCATTGATTAGCGATTTGAGTCGCTTGGGAATGGCCCATCACTTGCTATACAGCTATACAAGTAAACAACAAGACTAAAGCCGACGAGGAAGGGACTTCGTTGATGGAAAAATAAAATCGAAATTAATTTGTTACATACAAGTTTTACTCTTTCACATACATTTTTTCATAAACTTTGCATTTCATACCTACCCTTTTCGTAAAGATAATCAAATTAACTCTTATGTATACATATTCCTCTAAAATCGAATTTAATTACTCTAAAAACTTGAACAATGCATTATTATTTTCCAATTAATAAAGTAATTTTTTATTTGTTAGATTATTATTATGTTTTATTAGAATTATTAGGTTTATCAATTATTGAAATTAGTATGTTTAATAATTATTATCAACTAGGTTTGATGGAAGGCGCGGTGGTTAGGGTAGTCGACGGTGGTTCTTGGTGGGCACGGTGGTTAAGGGGGTGGTGCATGACGGTTGTGCGTTGGTGAAAAAAATTGGACAGTGAGTTGGGTTGTGCGACTGATTGTGGAACGGTCGTAGTGGATTAAGGATGAGCGAGGCTGGTCAGAGCAGGTGAGGGTGGTGGTCGGAGCAAAGGGATGAAGGTAGAGGGAAGTGCAGGAGAGGAGAATAGTTGATAGGCTATCGCGGACCTAATCAAAGATAAATTTCCCTAGACACAAATTAATTAATGTAGTACGAGGGGTCGATCACAAGGAGACGGGAATTGCGCTATGAAATGCTATGAATAGATTACTATCAAGACCGGTTTAGTGCTTGATTTGGTTTTGATGTTTAGCTAAAAAAGATGTAAATTAAATAATATTAAAAGAGTCTAGGGGAGTCGGTTCACTCATGCAAATACGTAAATGCTCATGTTAAACATAGGAATTCTTAATATTGTTAATTGTTTAGGCTAAAGACACTCCTATCTCGATATTAGTGTCAACCTTAGGTCGAGTCCTAGAGAACTTTCGTTATGACTAGAGTCGCCCTACTACACATGCTTAGTCTAATCCGATTCCGTGCCTCTCGACTTATAGAATGAATTAACAAATTTAATCAATATAATTGGCTAAACAACAAAGATTAACAAAATAATACAAGCATGTGATGGAAATTTTTTATCAATATTAATTCATCCTTATTTTAACATTTACAACTTACTAATTGTGCATGGCTTCCTTAATCTCTAGACAAATGAAACTACTCATTCATGTTGATGATTAAACAATTAGTATTTGATATAATAAGCATAATGAATATAAAACTATTAAAGAAAACAACTTGTTAATAGAATGTGTTACATGTATTACTAAGTGTTGGAATGAAATTACTACTAATAATTGTAATGTAAATAACAATGAAATCTTGATTACCTAGTGATACGATTAACTAAATGACTTATAAGGTAGATGACGAAAGTAAATAGTAACATAAACTAGAATTAGAATTACCACAATTGAGAAGTATAACTCGGAAATGAAGAACAAATAACCTAAATAGCTTGAATGGAAAGATTGAATTATAACTTGAAATGTAACCAACAATTGTTTGTGAACTAAAGAAAGCTTAACAAGACAATAATTCTTAAACTCGAAACTTATGCTAAATTATGAAAAGAACTCTAAGGGAAATATATGAAAGTATGTAAGAAGATGTGAGAAAAAGATGCTCCTAAGTGTCGAAGTCCCTCTCCTTTATATAAGGAGAGGGACTTGAAACGTATGCACTCACAGAACCCTAACCCCGATCGGGGAATAGGAACCCCGATCGGGGTTCCACTAACCCGGGAATAATTGCTTAATTACTCAATTAAATGCTTGAGGAATCCTATGATATGCCTTTAACCTCCTTAATTTTCCGGTTAATTTCATAGTCTTGGCATCCTACGAGCATCCAAAAGCATCCATATGTCGAGTTGTGGACTCCTTCAATTGGGCTTCATTTTTGGTTTCTCATTTGGACGTCAACTCATTTCACAAATCTTCATGCTTGGGCTTGTCATTCTCCATACTATCCTTCCATGGTCCATCTTGCTTCCATTAGCTTGATGCACTTTGGTGCTTGCTAATGTGCTAGGAAAAAGCCTCTAAATGCTTAGATTCCTACAAAATGTAACAAACACAAGCAATACACCTCGAACACGTAATTAGCTCACATATATATTAAACAAAGTATAATAATCATGTAAAATCGAGCTAAATTAGGGAGTAAAATCATATAAAAACTAGACATATCAATAGTGCGAAAAGGTTGGCGACTGGTCGGGATAGGTCTGCCAGAGCAGGGGAGTGTGGTCGGTCGGAGCAGCGTAGACGGAGACTGGACCAACTAGAAGTATTGAATGGTGGTGGTGTTGATGCCTTAATGGTGGAGAGATGAGTGAAGGGAGGAAAAAAAACTAATTGGGGGAGAGACTGAAAAAATGATAAGAGTAATACTGTAAAAGTCGTATGTGAACAAAAAGAAAAATCCATATGTGAAAAAACGGGTACATTTAATAAACGGTAAGTCGTGCTTAAGACGCGTCAAATACTACCATATGCTAGTAATAAAAACAAGCATAATGATTTGATAATTGATATATATTTGACCTGTCTTAAACTACTCAAGACAGATAGTGTCTCCTCAATGTGAATTTGTGTTTAATAAAAGGGAAAGTTGACCAAAACCCAAAAAAGAAATGGAGTAAAATTCAACCCGACATACTGTATTCGGGTCATATGATCATAGGTTAGCAATCAGTTACGAGTATTTGAAACCTACTAGTGATTTAAGTTTAGCAGTCACACTCTCTCTCTCTCTACCTCCTCCATTCCATTATTATTACTTCACTTCCACTTCCTTACGCGTAATGGCCGCCGCGTCGGAGCCACCCGTGGATAAAACGACGCCGTCTTTACGGAAAGTGGAGTTTCATTTAGCCAGAAAGCCTCAATCTTTTTCCCCAAATGTTAACCCTAATTTCAAGCTAGAAACATTAAACCCCAATTCATCATCATATCATAAATCTACGCTTCTTCCGTCTTCTCAATCTTCTTCGTCTTCGTCTTCATTCAATTCTAAATCGATCGACCCTGTCGATTTCTTCGAGGATGCCGTTCTCGCCTTTCGGATGCCATTGCGTCGTATTGTAAGCTCACCGTTTTCTGTTATTCTTTCCACTTTTTCATTTTTTTTTGTTTCTAATTATGAAATAGATTATATCAATTTATAATTGTGTTAGATTAGATTGTGTTATGCGCATTTTTTTCATCGTTTTTTTTGGGGTAAAGTTCAATTTTTGCGCTAAAAGGATGCATGCTCTGTTGTTTTTAATCACTGTCATTTGAATTTAATACTGAATTATGTGAATCACGTCTTAATTTATTCATTTAGTTCGAAAAAACCCGCCTTTTTTTGTAAAACAATGGTTCCTTGTGCACTTCTTGTTGTACGGCTGTTGCGGTTTCATCTCATACTATGAACTGAATACTTTGATCATTGTGTCGAAACATATACTCCTTGCCTTCCAATTTTATCGTCCTCGTTTCCTTTTTGGGAATGTTTTTAAGGGAAAGTGGTAAAAATAACAACTTTACCTAGAGAATGGGGACAATGTTATTTTGGTAGATGGAATGTTACTTTGATTAACAAGGGGCAATATTGTATGTCCACTTTCTTTACTAAATTTAGAAAGAGGACAATTAATTTGGGATAACTTAAGAGCGAAAAGCGGCAACAAAATTGGAGTGGCGGGCTTACTTTTTTTTCCATTAACGGTGGAGTGTCATGCATATGTTGGGTTTTTAAACTCTTATGTTGGTTCGTTGTCCTTGTGACAGGGTGCTGGATTGGAGAATCTTGGGAATACATGTTTTCTGAATGCAGTCATACAATGTCTCACTTACACAGAGCCCTTGGTAGGCTATTTGCAGAGTGGCAAGCATCAGACCACTTGTGAGTGTCTTTATCAGTTTCTTTTCAGCTAGGATGCAAAACTTGCATTGTGGTTTTGTGCGTCAATAACAGCTTTTTGATTTATGGCTCATCCGTAAATAGCTTTTCTGTTTATAAATGACCTTCCCTTACCGTGCCATAGGTGTTAGCCCTTGTTATATAGGAGTAGTACTCTTGTTGTTGTGTATCTATCTTATTTAGGGCGCTATTGTTTGAAAATTGAACATAACCATGGAAATAATTACATAACATTTGCTGGAAAAATCATGCAACTCATTTATATTCTTTATTTAGAAGAACTTTGGACTATGAAATGATCAGCTTATTCTGTAAAGATTACCAAGATGAAAATGGAGACTGCTTTTTGCATTTGCGACATTGTGGGGTGTTTTGTTTTCACTCGGCAAGGTAAGCATATTGGGACTCAGGGGCCCATAGCATACTAGACTAGTGAGTATTGTAATAGGGTTTACAAAGAAACAACTTTTTGAGATAGTATCTTTGGTCCAATATACTTTCTACCGACCTTTAGAAACAGTAAAGTGGAAATATCGTATTATCTAACTTGCAAACTTGTTGGGGCCAATAATATTTCAGTCAATGAACAATATAATGGCATATGTTCATTTACAAAGTTAATGCCCGAAACTGGAAAACTAGCTAATCCATGGTGTGACAGCTTTCAGCAATTGAGGGTGTGCTCTGTGAAAACTTGGTACTATGATTACACAGTGAAATATGCTAAAATGGTTCGATTACTTCTTTTCAACCTTGATTAAAGACAATTGACTTGCAGTCATTTTCTTTTCTTCCTTTACCAGTAATCCTTTAACAATTGTATAGAGAAAATATGCAAGATATTCCTTGCCTGTTCATGAAAATTTGGGTTAGATGTGTGTAATTAGATTATCAATTTTTCTTTCGTGCAAAGAATATATTTCCTTCATTGATTTTTTGTTGTTGTCTCTTTGAAGGCCGGGTTGCCGGTTTCTGTGCTTTATGTGCTATTCAGAAACATGTTAGTCGTGCCCTTCAAGCTTCTGGGAGAAGTTTAGCACCAAAAGATCTTGTTTCACACTTGAGATGTATCCTTTACAACTTTATAGCTGATTGATCACTGCTGATAGTTCACTATATTCTGTATTCCTATATCTTCTTTTTGAGCTTTTATATTTTCTGCGCCTTCCATCAAATTTAAAGATTGCTTTGTGTTTTAGCTGTCATTCATTATGTCTAGAATTTGTTTTCTTCACAGATAAATTTTTTGCAAGAATTTCTGTGGGCTGTGTATTTACAGATCTTAATCCCCCTTTGCTATTTCATGTTGTTCCCATAGATTTTCTTCTAATTCAAAAGCCATCTTTGGTTAATAATCGTAGTTTACTAGACGTTAATTAAAAATACTCTCTTCTCGTTAGCTGCAAAGACAATTTTTTTTTACCGGTGTCTGTGTTTTTTGCTCTTAACATTTTCAATGGAGCCAAAGGGTTATTATTCTTGGTTATAGATAACGTTGGAATAATACAAAACGGTTCACCAAACTGCGCTTCTTTTAGTTGTGAAGTACTGAGGTAGCCGTCTTAAGATGCAAATTTCATCTATTCATTAAGACAGCCTCTACTGCTGTTTAACCCCCTCCTCCCCACCATCTGTGCGATCCCTTGAGGCACTAAGATAATGTTTCTCCTTTATGTTATTGACCGACCATTTGTGTTGTATTTGTTCGTTGTAGTCTGTAAACGATTTCTGACTGAGGGAGTAGGTAGATTTCTCCATCTCTTTTGCTTTGCATTTTGATATTTATTGTGTACTTTATGCTCCTTGACCTCGTATCAAGCCATATCTCGTAACTTTCGAAATGCAAGACAAGAAGATGCACATGAGTTCATGATTCATCTGTTGGAATCAATGCACAAATGTTGCTTACCTACAGGAGTCCAAGCTGAGTCGCCTGGGGCATATGAAAAAAGTTTAGTTCACAGGATATTTGGGGGCCGCTTACGAAGTCAGGTAAATATCATTATATTCTTAAGCGAATTGGTTAAGTACAATTACACAGGAATATGGAACACTTTGGAGAGACTATCATTTTCGGTCCTTCTGAATTTTTAACCTTACTACAATATGGAAAACTTTAGAGAGACTATCTAATTCAATATGGTATTTGCAGGTGAAATGCCTGCAGTGTTCTCATTGCTCTAATACATTTGATCCATTTTTAGATTTAAGCCTTGAAATAGTCAAGGCAGATTCGCTGTATAAGGCCCTTAGGAATTTCACTGCCCCTGAGCAACTTGATGGCGGAGAGAGACAGTACAAATGTGAAAAGTGCAAGCACAAAGTCAAGGCTCTCAAACAGCTCACGATTTCCAGAGCACCTTATGTCCTTACTATCCATCTGAAGCGTTTTCGGTCGCACTTTTCGGGGCAAAAAATTGACAAGAAAGTTCAATTTGCCTCTACATTGGATCTAAAGCCTTTTGTTACTGGAGAATATGTATGTTCTCTTCACTCTATATTCTGCTTATATCCATCTTTGTACGATCTGAATGTCCATTTATTCTACAATAAATATATATATTTGTGCGTCCTTCATTGGATCATATCTCTACTCTTGTAACATATAATTTTCTTACTTCTTTCATATGCCATATGGCCCTTAATAAAAAGTATTCGGATAATGGTGAGATCGCTATTTAATGATAGTATAAAATTATAAATGTACTCTCTAAACATATAAAAATTCCTCTAATTTACCATAAACACTTCTCTGTTTGAGTTATGAAGTGTGATGTCAAAGTCTCCCTTTTCTTGGAATAAGCATAAAGCACAATTGCTCGCCACAATATTTGACGTAAGTCATCTGGAACCAAGTTTCTCACAGAGAATAATAACAAGGTATATTTGACATTTTGACCCCTTTATCTCCATAGGCTTAGCTTCGAGAAAAAGTAGGCGAGGTGGTTAAGCCCTTGTTTCTATGGAGGGGTTTGGAGTATAAAAGGAGGAGGAAATTCCTTTGTTTGGTCAGCAAATTGGCTTGAAATGAAGGGGTCAATTTCCTCTCTTACAGGCCTAATTAATATCTTTAATATCCATTCCTTCCATCCTACTATTACATGTACCCAAATCCTGAAAGGTGATATACGACTTTTTCAAGTACACGAGTTTTAGTCATTTTAGAACGTTGTTAGAAGGGCTTTGGCTTTTTCTATGGACGTGATTAAGCATCAACATTTATGTCTGAATAATACTTTGCTTTTGACTTTGCAGGAGGGTGATTTGACATATACACTGTATGGAGTTCTGGTCCACGCTGGTTATAGCACACATTCTGGTCACTATTATTGCTTTGTCCGCACATCAAATGGTTTGTGGTACTCACTGGATGACAACAGGGTATGTCTCATCCTCCTAACCTGTAGTCCCTTCTGGCTGTTAAGCATTTTTTTGTCTGCTATTTGATCTTTTTGACTTTCTTGATTCAAGTAAAATCATTGTCTTCATATTTCAAATAATACTTATGGTAGGTCACATAGTTTAGTTGGGCATATTTAGGCTGGGACCTTTAGTGGAAAGAGCTTTGTATTTTCTTGGGCACTACTAGGAAGTGCATAGTTATTTCCATTCCGTCACCAACCAAGGCAGCAACTTACTTTTTAAGGCTAGGAAGTAGTCTGACATGTAAGAAGGTACAACATTGCTAGGGCCCATAGGCCAATCTTGCTTGCTATTGCATGGAGATCCCATATTTTCCTACGCTTGGATGTGACTGACCAAGGGATTTCATTACGTTAACCTTTAGTACTTAATTGTTCGACCAAATATGACACTTGAGGCACACACGGTTCAAAATATCGACCAAGTTGCATCGTATCGGCCGAGTTGTATCGGATTTTCACTCTACCGATACTAGATTTTGCCCGAGAAATCACCTAGATTCCCCGCGCAATCCACAACGGCCTATTAAGGACTGATTATACCGCTAACGCGACTACGACCGATAGCACGCTGAATGTCAGGTTAATTTTGTACTTCTCTAATCAACTAACAGAGCATATGGCAATCTTGAGGCACACGTCGTTTTATAGGACAAGACTTCAGATAGACATTTCTTGTCGTGACTGTAAACATTATGGCTGTCATATTATCCCAGACACGCTATGATATTCTTGACAACTTTTCCGCGGCCGCAATGAACATGGCTGTCACATTATGGCTGTCATATTATCGGTGTAGTTGACAATTTCCACTGTGCTCCAGCATGCGCGGCAACTAGAATTTGCTAAACTCCTTACACGTAGCTCAAGAAAAATCATACGATTGTTATGACTGGAGCAACTCTGGTAACCATGGTCAGATTTGGCTGCTAGTGTTGGGCATGGGTGCATATGGGAGGCTGGGAGCCATGGAATAAAGATGATATTTTGGTTACGATAACTTGGTATCTGGCTGTCATGGATCTATCAAAATAGGTTGTGGTCAATGCGACTCTTATTAATGTTCATGTATATTAGTGTTTGAGGAGATTTTTTATGTTAGTTCTTATTTTGCTACAATTTTACATTGTCTCCATGGCCTCAATTCTGATAAATACATCCAGTGTTAATTCTTAGTTGTCTACGTTGTCTCCCATGGCCTCATTTTTGACAAATACTTGCAAAGCGTCCTTTTCCTAATGGGTTTTCTGGAAATCATTGATTAGAATATATCAAGTCTCTGGAAATACGAGCCAGTAATCGGTGATGGACACAGTATTCTCGGAGAACTTTTCTAGTTTTGATCCCTTTATGAAGTGGCATAGCCCATAACAATAGTTGACTGAAAGGCTGAGAGCACTTAGTTTCCTCGCACTCAAACTTTGTAGACTTATCTAGATCATCAAGTATGGGTTAGTCGTGGTTACACATGTATTTATCTTCCCTCCTTCGTATCTTCAACATTTGTTTCTCAAATAAGGAACTGTGTCAGTTCAGTTAAAGTGTATTGTTAGATGCTGTTTCAAATGGCTCATCTGAATCTCTTTTTCATGGTTTGATGATGAAGGTTATTCAAGTGAGTGAGAGGATGGTCATGGAACAAAAAGCATATATGCTGTTTTATGTACGTGATAGGAAGAAGTTTGTTTCAAAGAAAGCGATGGCCATGGTACAGAAGGAAAACTTGATCCAAACTATGCGAAACATATCAAGTGCCGTTCCAAGTATTAATCATGTTGCTGCTGAAAAGAATACGAAAGAGGCTATCCAGTCCGGATTGTTTGTGAAGCATGTGGAGAACTCTAAATCCTCTGAGATTGTGGTTCAACCAAATTTGACAAGTAGTCTGAAGGAAGAGTTAAGTAATAATATAGGCAAAATCTCATCAGAACCCTCAATTTTGGAAAATAATGATAATTCGTCGATACAAAAGCCTAATTTAGTTAAAGCAACGGATTTAGCTCGGTGTGCTGAAAATAAATGTGCCCATAGTAGTGTTGTGACTACGGTCCTTAGTGGTGGTTCTTACAGCAATAACGAACCCATGGGTGATTCTAGCTTCCTTGAAGAAAAAACCTCTAGCCGTGATTGCTCATCAAGTGTAGCAAATGGTTTAGGTGATTTAGCTTCTGATATGGTATGTGCGTTCTTTCTCTTGCTTTCGTTCTTCGGATTAAGAAGGCTATTAAGAAAGTTTGTTAATTTGCCAATGTCCTTTTTTGTATTTTTTTCAGGCAAAGGATGATAAGCTCATCTCAGTTGTCCTGCCGGATTCAATAATTCAAGAGACCATTGCAAGTAAAAAGCCCAAAGTAAGCTTAATATTGTTTCTTTCCTTCCTTCTCATATCCCACTATAGAGGAAGCACCTCTTTTTTCTAATATATGGTGGTTGCTTCATAGAATGAAAAAGTGAGAAAGGTAAGACTGAAAGAGCAACGTGTGGATAAATCAATATCTCAAGGAGATTTACTCCCGCAAGGACCATTGAAGAAAATATCAAAATCAAGAGTCATAGGGATGCATTTAAGCACCAAGATGATGTGCCGTGCTGCCTTAAGTTTAAGGAAGAGGAAAAAAAGCAAGAAGATGAAACAACAATCAAAACTCGCTTTGCTTGATAAGGAAGGTTTTCCTGCAAATACGGGTTCTGTTGTTGCAGTGGCATCATCCGGTGTTGAAATTTCTTATTCCATGACCTGTTCTACTGATTCTGGTATGGTAGTTAATGGCTCATGTTCTAGAGAGGGGGATAAGGATGCTTCAAAGGAGTTCAAGAAAAACTCTAACTGCAATTCATCCGCGGGAAAATTGGATGAAGTACTCGACAGTAGAATCAAATCTAACCAAGCTGTGCTTGCGAGTGTGAAGCCTCCAAAAGTAACTATTAGCATGGAAGCACAGTGCAATGATGGTGATGTTTCTTTTGCAGAAAAACAAAATCTTCCACCACAAAATGGAGTATTGGTGGAGACCACTGGTTAGTAACTGTTCAGGTTTTTGTTTTAGGTTTCTCCTTAATTCCTCGTCTCAAAATTAGGCTTGGTGGTGTCTCCTGTTTCCGTTTATTATATATAAATACTGTTTGCAATTAAGTTTGTCATATTTTTCCTCCAAATGACTTGCGCGTTTATTAAGACTTGAAATATAACCCAAGGATTAAATTGATGAAACTTTACTCAGAGATAAAAGGAAGAAGAATTTCTGAAATCATTTTCCAAGAAAATTATTAGCTACTGAGCACACCTGTAAATGAGCTATTTATAGACTAAGTCATCCTGCCATAACCCTAAATAGAATTCTGTTACAGAATTAGTTATCAGCTGATCTGAGCTGGTGTAACAAAATAGCTAGTTCTGAAACTCTTCTTTATTTTGTGCAACCTACAACCCATGACATAAGACTGTTACTACACAGCACTCAAACTTGCGCTAGTAAGAAAAAGGGGAAAATGGATTTCAGAAATTTTGAAATTGATATTAATGATGATAACAAGGGTCTAATAAAGGTCTTTCTAACATGGTCTATGTCAGCATTACTTACCTCCCCTCCTCTGTCCTTGAGAATCTCATGTTCAGTTCTTACACTCTTCTTTCTCCTATCCTTTTTACTTGTAACAAAATATGTTGCTCTCAAGTGGGCGGCTGCCGTTGACCTGCGGTGTCTTAACTTACTCCTGTTTTGATTCATTTACCTTGTTATGTTTTCAAATTCCAAGCAACAGACTGTCCTATGTTGTTGTATCTACTTCACTGTCTTCATTAGCCTGCCCTGTTATGTTACTATGTTGAATATTCTCTGTATCTTGTTTTATGTGGTGGCTAAATTTCCTTGCATCTTGGTTTTTATATAGTTTCACTGTATTGGTTTACCATGGTAGGTTGGGACGGGATTGCATTTTCCTCAAAAATTGCAGAAGACAACGGCTCAGAGGTTGTCACGATTGGTCATGTACCAGATGAATGGTGAGTTGATCTATATTCTGATTTCATTTCCCATGTTTTTTTTTATCGGTGAATGTGCATGTGATGTAAAAATTCATGATTACCTAAACTCTCTTTTGGAGTTAGTTACTATTTTCTTTCCATTGAAAGATTGGTATTTAATACCCTATAATACTCCCTCCAATTACTAGGTTATACCACTTTTCAATTTTGGCTCATTCAGTGGGATACATACCATTCCTTAATAGGAAAAGTAAATTTATCAAATGACTCATATACCCTCTTATATTTATCCTTTTACCTATATCCTACCCCAAGTCTCTCCACCACCCTCCATAACCACCCAGATACAAACACTACCACCCTCCATCACACTCCAAGGCCCCCTCTACCTCCAACCTATCACCTTCCATGTCGACCACCACCCACCACCCGATCTAACACCCCACCACATCACCAATACCAACTCTAACCCAAATGGCTTCTTGTTCCCGTACCAGTATCATCCGTACCAGTATCAGAGTCCTCGCGGCCATGAACATCCTAGACCTAATCCCACCTAATCATAGATAGAAGTATGACTTTAACTATTGAGATGTTCTAAGATCTCAATATATACATTCCCTTTAGACTTAGCTAGCATTTTAACCGCTACAATGAATTTGATTTGTCCAATGATAACATGAGTAGGAACTTTATTGCCTCTAAACAAGCATTTGTTTCGAGCCTGCCAGACAGCATAGACAGCCGGCGGCTGAGAGACAACATTTGAACCAAGAAGCCATCCAGTGTGTTTTCTTCCTCCAATCAAGCTAATTCCTGACTATAGCAGTTGCTTCTTCCTGACAGACCCAAAATATTTACTTTTGACTTTTATTATCAGATACGTTTACAATATTTTTATTAGTTGATTAGTTGAGTATTACTAATACGAACACAAAATATTTAAAACGCCTTGGTGCACTTTAGGTGCGCCTTTTAGATAAGGGTCATGTAGTGAGGTTTATTAGTACATCTAAATCTTTAAATACGCGTTTTCCCACTATTGTTGCCTATTTTTTTTTTCGGAAATAAAATTAAGTTCAAAAATAAGGCACCTCGCGTCTAAAAGTCGCGTGCCTTGCGCCTTAGCCCCTTAGCGCCTCGGTGTGCCTTGCGCCCCTTGAAACTAAGAGTTGTGTTTTTAACATACTGTTTTACAATATCTCGCATTCTATAATTGTTTTACTGGATACTTTTTGGGATATAAGCTTTTTTAAGAGAAGAATAGAAAGTAAGGATTAATAAATAACTATTTTTTTTTCTAGCGACTGTAATTTTCATGCTTGCCTCGTTCTATAACCCTTTCGGTTTTCTTGATATAAATATCCAGGGATGAAGAATATGACCGTGGTAAAAGGAAAAAGGTGAGAGGGCCGAGGAATGATTTCAGTGGTCCAAATGTGTTCCAAGAAATTGCTTCAAAGAAAGCAAAATTGAAGCCAAAGACAGGGCAGCGTATGTCCTCCGTGAATGAGCCATTCAGGATATGACTCATACATGGGTCTAGCGCTCATTAATTAATTACTGTTACTTTATTATGTGTACTACACTGGTAAGCCGAGCTAGCACACTTCGGGTCCGAACCAGTCGTGAAACTCTAGAAAGTTTTTGGACTTTTGGCGAAACTGAAGTGTTAGGGTGTGATAACATACCAGTCGAAAGGTACCAGGTGCTTGAGATGACTTGGGTTCATGCATTGGGTTGACAGTCCCTACTCCCTAGTGGTGCATGGTCTTGTGTGTATCGATGCTATTTTTGAAGAAACTTGATATTTTTTATTATTTATTAGGCATCCCTAGAATATAACGTCGAAAATGTGTACGCACTCTCTGGAGCTTATAGACGACTCTTTTAGGGCACTGTTGTATTTTTGTTTCCAAATGTTCTAATAATAATGTATAATGGCAAATGACCTTTTTATGTTAACAAGGGTATCATGTCTTTGTTTTTGGTTTCATAATGAATAAATTTTACTTTAACCAGTCGCATTTTCTACGCTTAAGCTAGGTGAGTCTCGGTGAGGCAAGGCCAGGCTGCAAATAGCTGAAGTATATTGTCTATGTACTTACATTGCCTGTGGAAGACTAATAATTGTAATAAGCCAGCATGTACATTAAGTGGCTGGCTGGTTATTAGAAATCTTGTGTATTTCATCCAACAGAAGTTGCGTAAGCGCGTCCAAGGTAAAGAAAGCGTCTTAATACTAGTAGCCCGGTTCACTTAACCATACTTGAATATTACGAGTACAATATTATACATAGAAATACAAATTCCATGAAATGAATCACGGAAAATGTGCTGACAATATCTGCAATCTTTAAATTTAGGGGAATGATAATGATACCACACTTTTTGTTAATGGCATAACAATACAAGCTACTCGTATAAGGGAATGTTACTATTCATCGTCTCACAAACATAAGTGACATTAGTAATTTTAGACGTTGCATTATGTCTTCCTAAATTTATGTGAACTGTACTCTCATAAAACAATTGTCAGTCATGCATGATTGCATGCACCCGTTCTTTCTGGCCTTCAACAAACCATGTCAACAACCAAACATAAGTCCATGCTGCTTCTTTGGAGCAATGGCGAGGAACCCTTTTCATACCATGGAAATGAGAGTTTAAGCCGGGTTGACTGTTGGAGCATAGATCAATCGCGAAGGTAGTGTGTCTACAAAGTGAGTAGAAGATTCATTTAAACAATCTCTAATTTCCGGTATGTTTTTCCCAAATTCACCGATCTTAATCTATGTGCTAATGGGTTTCAAACTTAGTCATGAATACCATGTTTAATTACTTTTTGATCTTGCACCTACACAAGCCTTCTAAGTTCTATGGACAGCTAGAATCAGAGAATGCCATCTACTCATCTCGGTGCAGCATTTTCCATTTATCATCATCTGACAAAAAATAAAATAAAAACCAGTGCTTGATATTAACAAAAACTTAATAGAAAGATTACATGCTTAAGATTGTCTAAATATTAAGACAAATAATCATTCCAAATAACACCACAAAAATGACGCCATACATCAATTTGATGTGGCTGACTGATTTATCACATTCGGATTAGAATTTATCGACTGTTCACTATTTGAAGGAACACTGGAACTCCCATAGATGTAGGAACAGAACCCCCAGAATGTAACAATCAAAGCGAGTATCTTAAACCCGTTTACAGGGTCATGTAACAGTATAATGGCTGCTATGCTTGTTACAGGCACTCTCACTGCATTCAGCACCCCTGCTAGCATAGTTGACGATAAGAACAATATCGCGGTTGCGCCCAATATACCCAATTGGAAAGTTATACCACCCCAAATGAGAACCATATAATATGAATTCTTCCCACCTTTGAAATTCCTTGCTTCTGTTGCCATATCTTGGAAACTTCCGTCTACTATGAGGCCGATTGTGGTAAAAATGAATCCGAGGAAGGAAACCATAACTTGTTGCTCGAGAACGACATGGAATGAGACTCTCCCCAGGTACTTGACAAAGACTAGCTCAGAAAGCGCAAAAATTAGCCCATGAAGGGCAGATCCCGAGATATCCATTATAAAGCCAAGGATATATTGAGTTTTGCTCACTGTACCGTACAAATCTGAGTCGGAGTCTAAGGCAATGATAGTTAACGACACAGTTATAACAACAATAGAGTTCAGTATAGAAGCATTTAGCGTATTTCCCACAAGAAGATAACCAAATAACGCAGAAAAGATAAGGGATGAAGATGCTAGAAGAGAAGCAGTAGAAGCCGGAAGGTACGCATAGGCATATGCATACATGAGGTTATCAGCAGCACTCAGAAAACCAAGGACGACATAAGAAAGCCCGAGTTGCCAGGTTAAACGGGTTGGATATGTTTTACAGAAAAAGTATGTTGGTATCAAGGCAAGAGCAGTAAGTGGCCAACCAACAACTGAAATCCAACTTATAATCCATTTGCTCTTACCGCCATTGTCAAAGTAGATACGAGATAGAAGGCTTGATGCCGGAAATGCTATTAGCATTGCTCCTATGCTCAGGATTAGAAGCACCCAATACGAAACCGACTTCCCTTGATATGACTCTGAAGTTGTTATTATGAACTTGTGAATTTGACTGCTGATTGACTTGGATGGTGTTGAGCTAGTCTCATTTGTTCTTTCCCCTAACATGGCTTCTCTCAATGAAGTATCTGGTTTTCCAGAAGTCTCTAAATCAAACATTGATCTGCAGGGTCACCCTGCTAATAAATAGGATAGATTTCGATGTTAGGTGCATTAAAAAGTATTCTTAGTCTTTGAGTTTGAAACGTGTAGGAAATCAACTTTATCTTCAATTCATCTATTTCCATTTGTAGACTGTAAAATATTACCAAACAATGTAATTGGACAAATTAATGTTTTCCAGCTGCAACCGAGTTAAAGCTCGCTATATTAGTGTTTTTGACTCACGATAGTAAAGAAATAGAAAGAAAATCATTCACTAAATTAGCAGCACATTTTCTTAGAGCGATGTTAACTCCCACTACGCTTTTGTTTAATGTTACTCAAATACAAACTAATTGTATGACATCTTACTATTCATTCACTCACAACTTGAATGACATTACTAAAAACGGTTGTGGATTATCATTGCTAGACGCAGTTTTTCAATGTAATCCTGGATGCATTATTTGAAACAACACAAGTATGACCTCATAAATCATAATGTTTCATTTGTAGGGACCTCAATGTACGGAGGTAAATTAGTATTGCTTATAAAAATCATACAGTAGTACTCTTTGATTAGTTTCTGAATACTTCATTCATATCCAAACAAACAAGTATTTCTTATGACGGGCATATCCGTCACAAGCTACCCCCAGCACTTTGTTTTTATCTTATCTATCCATATAGGCCCGTCACAAATGAGAATTTGAGTATCCAAATACACCATTTCATTTTTGAACATTATTCATTGTAATGTGTAAGAAGAAATATAGTCATGCGACATCTGCTCGATTTGGCCTACTACTTATTGAAAACAAAAATTAGTTGGATCATCCACAATTCCAGTGTCTCATTCAACTTTTGCCTATCTCTCCAACTAACTCTATAGCTCTATCTACAACAACACATGAGTTTAGTTTTGATGACCATCTAATAAGTAACAGAAAGAAATTTCGAACAAGAACAAGAATTAGCTCAAATGATAAGAGCTCTTTTCCTCCAACCAAGAGATTCGGGTTCTATCTACAACAACACTAGAATTAGCGAGTTTGGAGGATAATGGATAATCCCTTACTTGTCTCACTTGTTCTTTTGTGAGGGCTAGACCCGTCTGAAACAATAAAACAGGTCACCGTCTGAAGCAAAATCAACTGAAAAATATGAAATTTTTGTTCTTAAATTTTTTAATTAGTTTCAAAATTTGTCTATTAAATTACTAATTCCCCGAAAATATGAATTTATAATTGAACACCCAAACATCAAATCTCGGCTCCGTCACTCAGTCAAAATAAGAAGTCAAATGAAAAATTATAGAAACAAAGGTATTGAAATTTGAAAGTGAAACTGTCAGTTTCAATTAAAAAAAAATATTAATAATAATAATAATAATAATAATAATAATAATGAGGAAAATAAAAGAGGGTGGCTGGCAAAAGTTGAAGACGTACCAGCTGGTCCTGGTGTTGAAAGGTAGGGTAATGACTAATGACTAATGATAAATTGAGAGAATAGAGAAAAGAAAATAGAGAATAGAGAATGAAGAATGATTGTAGTTGGAGTTCAGGACTTCAGCTTCGGCTTATTGGCTTCCACACTGACAACTTCAAACCACATCCTTCCTAGTTGGGCTACTTCCCACCACAAATATCAAAGCTAAATTATACCACAAATTCTGGTTTCGGAGGAGCACTTCCGTCACAAACTTGGGCCTGGTATGACTTATGAGTAGAACTTTAGCGGGTGGTGGGGCGGCTACGGGTACGAAAATTCCACCCTCCATGGGTGGAGGGGTAGGGATGGTTTTTATGTCTTACTCACCTAATAGTAATACCCGCCTACCCACCAAATATTAAAAGAATATATATATATATATTATTATGATTTTTTATAGTGTTCTTTATTGATTTTATTCAAAATATTAAATTAGAAATATAGAATTGAAAATTTGCGGAAATTCATAGTGATTAAATTATACACACTAATTTAACCATGTGACTAAAATTATATATATAAGATACATGTACATGTTATAGATCCAATTATAAAGCACCAATTTTTGAGAAAATATTGTGATATTAGGCCCAACTTATATCTAGATTAGTCCGCCAAACAATTAAGCCCAATTCTAGCTTAATATTATGTTTTAGGCGGGAAAATCTCTAATTTTCGTATTCTCTTAGTTAATAGAGGATTAAATATCACAATTAATATATTTTTAGTTTTATTTTAATTTACCCACAATACAGTGGAATATTCAAATCACATAATGGACACATTCATGCTGATTAAAAAATATATATATTTACATAGCGTTATCACCGTATTTTAAGTACAATAAATACAAGCTTGTACTAACAACAACTAAACTTAGTAGACAAATGACTACATCGCTCAATGAGCGTCACCGGCTAACCGTCTAAAAGAAATACGAAAAATACTCAAGCAAGGGGTGTCCCCATCGAAGATTGTTTTAGTACATGCATTTTTTGCACTTATTGTTAAGCAATGTATTTTACGTCTTTAAGTAGCGTTTCCAGATGTAGGTAAGTCCAAAAAGGCATGATTTTAGGGTTTTTGATTTTTGTTTGGTTTTTCATTTGCACTTGTATAAGTTATGGTCTAATTTTTGGGGTTTTGGTTTTTGTTTGGTTTTTTATTTCTTTTTCTTTGTGGCAGTAAAAAAAAATTGGGTTTTCGTTTTTCATTTGAAGGAGATGATTGTTCAATACGTTAACATGTCTTAATGGCCTTGTTAGTTGCACTTACAATGATTATATTGATGTATGGGGTTTTTTCATTTTTTGTTTTTGATTTTGGTAGAGAGTGAAAGTGTATGTGGTAAGACTGGTAACAACTAAACCATGTTTATTTCATAGGCAACCAATGTTTGTTTAATTATGACTATGGAAACGTATTATAATAACGTTAAGGTTTTGTTAGCTGGGTTGGTACTTAATTGGTGACATGATAAATTGAAGTGTAACATGATTACACTTAACTGGTGTCAGGTGACATAAAATGGTGAAATATTTTACTGCAATACTATCGTAATTAAAATGAATGGTACTCCGTATTACATATGCTGGTTTAGATAAAAAGTTATTGATGCGGTAACATGTAGTACTCAGAAGTCAGATGTGAGCATATTCGATTTATCGAAGTGCCTACATATTAAACTTATATATTAAACTGAAGTGGGGGACATGTTCGTCTATTGTGCATAAATGAAATGATAATCAGCTAAACAAAAATAGTGACATATTGAAAATTTAGGCAACAAACTGGGTGGGTAGATGATATAGTAACATAGTGATATTATAAGTACCTAAAATTGAAACATATTGTAATGAATAGGGACATATATTGCGGAAATGCTAGCATAATTTAGCAAAAGATATGAAGCATGTTGGTTTTTACAATATCCTATTAATATTTATTCTACTCAAAATGGTAACTCGTTGAGCTGAAGTTGTGACTAAGGTGGTGGACATATCGAAATGGAATGGTGACATATTGAAATGTAATTGTGAAATTTGATTACTATGTAACTGTTTCAGATAAAAAACAATCAAGTAAGCGTTGCTCGAATCCCTTATCGAGTCAACACGCTCCTTACGTTGGTACCTTGAATGGCTATCTCCTCGCCATTGGAGATGCCTGCACACGCATCAAATAGGGTCGGGGGAGTGGGGGTGGGGTGGGGTTAGGGTTATTCCCAATGGGACCCTCTCAATCACATGCCTAAGTCAGTATAATATTATTGGAGTACTGGGGACCTCGCTCAGTTCTATCTCTCTTTTTGCTAGTTGAGTGAGTAGTCTTATTTCTAGAGAGATGATTTTTGAGAAAGTGTATCTTGTAATCTAACCAATGGGTGGTGAAAAGTGGAGTATTTACAGAGCTCTATACGTACCTCGTTGTATGAAGTGGCTAGTACGTAGACTCGTTAAACCCGTATTTGGCACTCGGTCAGGTTGATTCCACGTGCCCCATTAATTTTTCCAGGATACGATCGAGGGGGTCTATCTGGTTCAGGATATCGAGCGTTTGTCCCTTCCGAGTTCGATGGGCAGACCCAGTCCTTAGTGCTTAAATTTTTCGGGGGACTTTTGCTTGAATGGGAAAATGCCATTTCACAGTATTCTACGACTCGCCTACTCCCGTGCTCTTTTTATAACCGCCGAGGCAAAGACTTACGGGCTTTTATTTCACGGCTCACTTGTGTGCTTTTGCCTTTTGCATCTTTCTCGGCTTTGGACAAGGATTTGATTTATGCCGTATTTGATGGGAAGCATAGTGCATAAGAGTAGGCGTCCTGAGATCTGGGAGGAATTGGTCAACTTCTCCGAGTGATTAAGTGATCTCTAGGTCGACGGAAGTTGAGGCAACTCCTGAACCCTACGTTCCTGACTGTGAAACGTTGATGGATGCACTTCCTTGCCTCCGAGGCTTGCATGGAGCTGGCTTTGAGTGGGTGAGGAATTCATTGGGATCTCTTGTTTGGATAAATAAGATTGATGTCAACGTAGCCTGAAGCTTTAGAGATTGTGGCAGGAATCGTCAAGGAGGAAGATTTTAGGATTCAGAGGCAATCCTTCAAGAGATAGTTGCTCCTCTTTCGGCGCCGACTCGAGTTCATTTCCAAGGACCTCGCGTTCACCCCAAGGAGCGGCTCCATACGGAATAAGTTTAGGCCGTTGTAAGGCAGACCGCCTATAGGTCGTGTCCTAGTTTGTGAAGGTAGAATTCCCTCTTGTACTATACACCTAGGGGTGATAATGAGACGAGACAGCTCGCGAGCAACTCGAGATCGGATCGGTCAAACCTTGGGCTCGGGCTCGGCTCGTGTGAGCTCGGCTCGGGCTCGGGTTCGGGCTCAGCTCGAGAGCTTAACGAGTCAAGCCGAGCAACCACTGGCTCGGCTCGAAAAGCTCGCGAGCAGCCGAAACGTATCTGATTAAATAAGATATTGCTCATATTTCAATATTTTTTTAAAATATTTTATCATGATTATATATTTGTATCACATATATTAAATGTCTCACTTATTTGCCAAATATTTTTGAATCAACCTTCGACCTTTGTTATTGAAAATTTCGAAAGAAAAGAAAATTAAAAAAATCAAAAATTATATATAGGCTTGATTTGAACCCGAGTTTGGCTCGAGCTCGCGTTAAAGCACGAAAGATTGATAAGGAGCACATTTTTTTCGAGCTCGGGTCAGCTCGAGTTTTTGTTCTTGAGCACAACCCTAACAAGGCCAAGCTCGGGCTCGGTTCGGCTCGCTAGCACCGCTATACACACCGGTTACTCTCTTTGCCTCCGCATGTTAATAAAAATAATAGATTTTTCATCTTTTGTTTCCCTTGCCCTGCGTAGCGTATGCCTTGTAGATTCCAATGTCGTTTCTATGTAAGTACCTTTCCTTATCCTTGCTTTAGACGTGATCTTGTAGTTCTAATACAATTGAGTGTTACTTCAAATCATTGATGGCTGCCCAATGCTAACAGTGGGGGTGGAGCCAACATATCAGTTGACGATTCCCGCTCTGTTCCTTTATGCAATTCCTCATTTTCTATGTCATATGGTGCAAGGTTTAGTCTTCCCTTCGGTCCTTTCTCTTCGCCAATTGTCGCCGAGTTCAAGGCGTCCTTATCCCTTCTAAATTCCGCGAAGATGCTGTTCAAGAGGAAAGCTAATCGACTCAGATCCCAACTTCTTGACAAGAGGAGGAGTCCTTATCCTGAGCATCCGACTGTCTGTGAAATTGAGGCATTATTGTCATATTATTGGTCCGTTATCAATGCTACTCGGACGCAGAGGCTTAGACAGAAAGGCTATCTCAGTCAACAGATTAGAAGTGACTCTCTGGGCGGATCCGACTCTGTTGACTTAGACGGATGGGGGGGGGGGGGGGGGGTCTTTTCGGGTTTAGCCTTATCCCATGCTTAGGTTGCCGGGATGACCTTACCCAGGATCTTGGTTGCAAGGATTGTCTTTCATCACCCGTCGGTTATTTGTCCGTTATTTATATGTTTTTACTCTCATTTCCGTACCTATTCTTTTATATTTCGATCTCAAACGATAATTTCTTAGCTAACTTTGTCTTCTGAGCTGTGGTTTTGTTGTTTGAGAAAGTTTTATAGGTAGTATAGACTAGAGTGACTCAGTTAAGACAATTACTTCTAATTCGCGGACAGAAAGCAGCTAGGACGCGACAAGCTATTTTAGTACGATAGCTGGAAGACGGACCACCTAATTTGGGTAAGCATCATGAATATTGCAAGCAAGACAAGAGATCAGAGTAACCGACCATGAAAATACACGATTTGGGCCGGCACAAGACACGCTGATGTCTAATTATCTAGTTTGTTTCGTTTAATAATTGGAGTTATTTTAAAACCCCAGTGTAGTATAAACATACTCTACTTTATATTTTGGATGGACGTTTACATTACATTAGAACCCTAAACTCAATTAACAGTAGAGAATCATCTTCTAAATCTCTCTTGAATCCTCACACTTGTTCTTGCTACAATTTATAGTCCGTAATTAATTTTGTAACAACCACGATTATTAAAGACATACCTTAATAATAAATAATTCATCAAAATATAAAGATGAAACAAGGGTCAATGTGGCGGAAACACTTGACCAATCTGAATCGATACTCAAATTCAAATCTAAACTAATGCATTATAAATATTCTCAAATGAAATATAAAATCCTAAACGTGTGATTAATCTCGCTACAAGTCTCTCCAGCTCAAACATCCAGACAAGTAACTTCCAAATTCAACCTGAAAACGTGGGGTCGACAATCAGTTAAGAGTAACTAGGTATTCTCCAAATAAGCATATCAATTGCAACATGCGAAGTACCATAAGCAATTAACTGCGGTAACCAAGACAAAACTCGAGCTCCATCTCAACCGACACGACGACTAAACTCTAGATGAGCAAAATATACCAAACAGGTGAAACACGAAACACACACAAACCGAAGGCACAAAGCTAGCAATAAGCATAACAAATAGAGTGACGCCCGTTAAAGCATAACCACTGGCCACTGCCTCTAACTTTCCAGAGCGTATAACCACGACCCCTAGCTAACTGAGCGTATAACCACTACCTCCAATGGTGTGGAGCGTATAACCACTGCCTCCACGGTATTATGTATAGGGTATAACCACTGCCTATTTGTCTAAGACCTAGCTGGCCAATATCTCGATGCATTAGCTGTATATCGAACGATACTCTAGGACCAAAGCGTATAACCACTGCCTCTAATACCCCCCTGAACATAGACCAAATATTATCCCAAAAAGGGGTGGCGTTAGTTCATTCTGATAGAATATAACTAATACTATCGTCATCTATTCAACCAGCAACAGACAAATGCACAATAAAACTCAATGTACTAATCAATGCGTGAACCATGTCACGACTCAACTCATAAACTGTATAATTGACTGTCCAATATTGCGTGAAATCCATCACGACTCAGCACATAGAACGGTATAACTAATCATTCTACTTACCATATGCATAAGAGTAACCAATATGATATACAAACATAATGTTATAGTGCAACTGACCATAATACCACACATTAGCAAGCACAAATAAACAAAGGTTATAGTATCTAGATCTATAACATTACACCTCGAAGGTCATGTTATAGTTTGAGCTACCATAACACCAGACACGGGAGCATATAACAACTCAATGTTATAGTGCCTCTTACTATAATCTTGACTTAATCCTAGTAAAGTTATAGTAATCCGAAATACAACCTTAATTATTCGTGTGAGGCTATAGTATCACTGACTATAACACCTCTTCCGTTACAGTAAAGTCCTCTATAACATCATCAATGCGCGGTCGTCATTGCGACTGACAGGCTAAATCGCACACCTAATCAAAGATAACCAACTGACCTAAACTAATGCAGTAAAGGAAGTCAGGATCGTATCCACGGGGAGACTAAAGAAATTCTATTTGCTAATTAATAATCTATCTAAGTAACAAATCTGGGGGTTTAAATTGTTTGTTATCTAAGCTACAAGTAGTGAAGGAAAGATAAATAAAGGGAGGAGAAATAAAGGAAGAAAGTGGATTAAAATATAATAAGAGAAATAGCTAGGATATCGGGTTACCACGGTCAACGGCGGTCAATGATAGAATTAGATGATTAGCATAAACATGGTACGAAAGTTAAGGAATAGTTCCTTTCGGTCTACTATTCACCCTAGAATTACTAATTTAGCTTTCGCTCTAATTAGGGCATTCTATTGTTCGCTACAAGTCTCTACCTTTTCCAAATCTTACGATCTATGTCAAGGTTTAACAAACTAGCAGATCGGTCACATGCATTTAACCAATTTACTAACAAATAATGCAACAATTAACAATACAAAACAATAGTTATGACTTAACTAACAATCTAATAGTTATACCGTCACATAACCGCGGTTCCCCTAAATCCCAGCATAGAAAAACTAGCTACTCATAATAGATCCAATGAAATTAACTATAACAATAAGAATTGAATTAAACATGACAGAATAAGATGGAGGAACAATTAACAATCTAATAAACTAAATAATAAAGAGACAGAACAAGGATAGAGGAATTAAGAAGAAGGAATTGAAACTAAAGGAGAAAGATTCAATACAAAAAGAAAAGGAAGAAAGATCGATTTCAAATTATTAGATCTAAAGTTGCTAAAAGGAACGTAGGATGTTTAACAGTCTAAAAGAGATAACCTAATTATTCTGTCTTATCAGGCTTAAATACTAAATCCGTAAGTTAGAGTAATTAAGTAACTAATGGGCCAGAGCCACGAAATAACCGTCTGATTACTAGAATTAGTCGATCGACTAAAAAGGATGTCGTGATGATTTTAGTTGATCGACTAATGAGCTATGTCGATCGACTAAATTCTTCAAGTGGTCGATCGACAACTTCAGCTAGTTGATCGTCTAAAAGTCTGCCGAATTTCCTACAATGCGCACCAAACTTCAAGATGTCTTTATTTCTATGTTACTTGGTCAAATCATGCATTTTTGGTGGCGTTATAAACCTAAGAGAATAAGCTTTCATCTACAATTGGAATAACTAGATTATCAATTGTAGATCTTGAGATATGGCTCTTCAAAGTTGACACTAGTGACATAAGGCTCTTGACATTCCTTCAAACTTACTTTGTTGATAGGATTTGGCTTGGATTTGCTCCTTTTTTGGTAATATCCTATAAAACTACAACACAACCCAAAGTAGCATATAGAGGAATAATAATAGCTAAAAGCTACGTAATAAGCATAGAAATGCGTGTCAAATAAGAGAATAAACGCATATGAAAGACACGCATCAAACCTCCCCAAACCAAACCCTTGCTTGTCCCCAAGCAAGCAAAGACTTAAGACGATACACTCATTTAATGGAACGAAGAAAAAGCTCAGAGCTAACTACACTTCTAGTGTCTAAACCCGATTAATGCATAAAAGCTAACACCAAGGCACTAAACCAAATGAAAACGAGTTAGATCAATGATAAAAGAACATGAACTGTCGATCTTGCAAGACTTGTATATATCGGACTCGCACGGGTCACTCATCACGCATTCAAAGCAAGTGGTGAGAAAATTTGTAAGATAAGAGATAAAATAGTCACTCACCTAACTGCGACCTATAAGAGCATGCATGCAATTTAACATGATAAATACCTCTACCGACCGTACATATGCATTCCAACCAACCTGGACCAAGACACATGCCGAGGACTTACATATAGTGTGTGGTGAGGTAATTGGGTAAAAAGGGGTAAAAGAAATTTTGGATATGTGGAGGTAAAGCCAAGCTAGTACAACCGTAACCAATTAGTACACTTATAAACCCAATTTAAAATTAAGATCGATGCCAAATTTGGCATAACTCAATACACACAACACGACTCCCCAAAAATGTATAAGGACAAGCATGAGAGTATAAACATTCCTCTTTCTTTTCTTTTTCAACACTCAACAAATCTTTTATTTCATGTTATTTCTTTTTTTTTTTCGAGTGTTGATTTTATTTTTCTTCTTTCTTTCATTCTTTTTTTTTTCCATCTTCATTCTCAAATTAGCAACACTTTCTCATTGCAAAACTGAAATACCAAACTAACGATCAAATACGTACCCAATACAAACAATTAAACTAGCTTGACTAAGGTAGGCTAATTTTGGATTGTAGTTAAAAATCGGGTAAAAATAGGTCAATTTGGCTAGTGAAGTTTAAGGGTAGAATACGAGAAAAAGGATTTGCCTCTCCACATGTGTCACCTTCCACAAACCGAATGCATACATGCACAAAGAGGTAGATGTCATGCTTATGCAAATTAATGTTACATGCCTTATAAGGAGTCCTACTCACATCCTAGATGAAACTGATCATGAATGTCATCAGTTTATGAAGGCTCTAATTCCTTAGAATGTTTAAGTAGGTTGCCGATATCAAGTCAAGTCTATTCGTTCAGTAAATTTTAATCAAAAACTCGTATATTATGCAAATGGTTGTACATGATGGCATTAACGATGCAAGGCTTAGACTAAAGTAAAAGCATAGAAGCGGTTTCATCATTGTTATCAACCGTTCCGACTCGACCTAAATGCAAAAATAAACATGTTTTTGTATTTTTATGATTTTTCAATTTTTTTTTGTTTTGATTATATTCGGATTAAATAAACAATGCATGCTGAAATGCAATAAATATGAAAGCGAAAATGCAATAAATAATGCAAATGGATGCAAAACACAGACATATGCATACCCTCCCCAAACCAAAAACACACAATGTCCTCATTGTTTTCAGCAAACAATAAGCAGCATAAAAAATATAGAGAAAAGGGTACGCAAAACAAGGTGAATGCAAATGAATATAAATTAAATGGAAGCAAACTTACAAAATTATACAAGATAGACCTCCCCAAACCAGCCAACAACAAAGGGAGGTCGTCGCCAGCTACCACTATTCAGCGACCTTTATCCAAATACAGGTAAGAGTAGGCGCTCAAGGCCCTTAAAAGCTTATCATAACTCTGTGCATGATCCTCACAAGATAATAAATAGTAAAAGGGAAAAATCAATACATATAGAATAAACCATTGTATCTTATCAATTTTCCCACAATGACGCTGACAGTAAACAATCAGGGTATTCCACTTAACAACAATAAGTTGAATGTTAACATTCCTATCACAAATGATCTCATATATGTCCGGTGGTCTACCTTTTGGTGAGTCATAATCATCAATCACCTCAAATGCATTCTTTTTAAGAACAACCAAAGCAGATAGGTGGTCTTGATCGAGAGTTGAACTAACAATGGCTGTATGCGATTCAAACTCATCTAAGAACGCATAATATATATTTCAGGAAAGAGGATTAAGCTCGGGTTTCGTTACCTCAATATTCGAATGGGGAGAAAACTGATTTAGCTCGATTGAATAAGAGCTGATATGGTTTTTGTGCTGGGATGCGTGACGAGAGGACAGAGTCTATCGCGAGTTTAGTCTTACATTGGGGTCTAACATGTTGTCGGGCTTAGTACTGTTATTTTGATTTAAGACATTAAAAGTTATTGTTCTTGTAACCGGTTTACTAATTCGTATTTCATTCTTTCAAGATTATTTATAATTAGTGTTATACCGTTTATTAAAGTACTTTACCATGATTTGATTCGATATACATTGCCTTGAGTTTCCGAGATAGTAACAGTTCTATTTCATTGGGAATGTCTTTTTAAAGGCTCCTACTTAAATGGGAGTGTTATAAAGTGGTATCAGAGCGAACGATCCTAAAGGCCTGAACAAATGAACCAAATGAACTTAGGATGGGTCTAAATAAAATGAACCCCGGGTAAGAACTGCTATGAGCCCCGCTTAGTACGGTTAGGGAGACGTCCATAATACGTACCATGGCCCTTACAGTTTTGAACCGGTTACCGCGGTAAGATTTAAAGAGCGTGGGTAGGTAGAGTGTATGTTACATGGTAGTTGAAATGACAGAGTGTGTTATACGAGAATAGATGCTATGCATGGTGGAACCCTGAATTATATGTGATGAACTACGCCGATAATGAAACGGAAGGTGAAGTGTAGGATGCGGTAATTAAAATAAATGATGAGTTAAATGTGAGACTGTTGGTATGGTGAAAGATATGTATTTTGACTTAAGCTTGATAATTTCAATTTATGAAAATAATTATGTATCGTTGTCTAATGACCTTGCTACAGTCAATCGACATGGGAAAAAAAGTATGTTGATCGACACGTGCATGGTTTCAATCGACAAAGTCCAAAATTTTTGAAGCGTAGTCCTCTGCCGGATTACTTAGTCGATTGACATATTGGTGACATATACAGCATGTCGATCCACCAACAACATGTCTGGGGTGGTTTTGCGTATGTTATTGTGATTAGTTATGCATGTCTAGTGATATGATTCTATGTCTACCAACTTTTCTTGCATAAATATCTATAATGAAGTGAGTATGCGTAAACTTTCATTAATTTGACAACATATTCGAGTTGTTGAATTGCCCAGCAGAGTTACAAGTGAATCAACCAACTTTCTACCTAAAAGGGAAAGTGGGTTGTGGTGAAGTATAAACAAGGAAATGATAAGAGAAGCATTCAAGGAGAGTAATGAGTCCTTTGTGAGTTGGGTCAGTTTCAAGGGAATTCTAAGGGATGAGTTCGTACCCGGACACATCCGAAGTAAGATAAGGTATAAGTTCGATACTTTTAAGATGACAAATGAGGTGACGGTGGAAGAGTACCATAACCTTTTCATGGAGGTGGCTGAGTATGTATCCGATTTGAAGCTCAGTGAAGAGATATTAGTAGGACGATTCAAGAAGGGCTTATCTATGAGGATTGTAAAGAGGCTAGTAGCTGGTGAACCGATGAATGTGGGCGAGGTGTACTAAAGAGCTTGGCATGCTTAGAGGGTAGCTGATATATTAAAGGAACATAAACAAGAAAAGGGGAGAGCAGAAAGGACGGGATATGAGTGAGAGTAGCGCAATAAGTAAGAAACCAAACCATAGCCCATTCAAGTCTTACTCAACTGGGGGAGCTACTTTTGTAAAGGTGAACCATAACAATAGGGGTCTTAGTGGAAGTCAAAGTCAGGGGTCTGGTTTTACTTGGCGATGTTATAACTGCCAAAATATGGGTCATAGAGCTTTTGAATGCAGAGTGCACCCAGAAGTGGTACTGAAGGTCGAAGTCATGAGGGTTACCATACACCAACTCAAAGATTTGGGAGTAACAAGTTCTCGGACCAGCGGAGCTACACTAACACATTTGGGAACCAGAGCCACTACAACAACAACTAGAGTCATGGTGGGAGCACTTGTCAAAGATAAACTACCAATGGAGAAGGTTAGAGTAGCAATGCCAAGCCGACTGGCTCGACTAGTACTGTTCAGGGTGGCGCGAAAGCTAGTGGGAAACTGTTCATGTTGGGAAAGGAAGATGCCCACGTTGTCTTGGGTACATTCTTAGTTAACTTAACCCCTTCTTATGTCTTATTTGATTTAGGGGTAACCCATTCCTTTATGTCTAGTGATCACCCTAAAGCCGTAGGATTGACTGAGTTTGAATATCACCACTGGAAAGAAAAATTCGATAAACTAAAAAATTGTATGAATCTCATTCTTACGTAATTTTTGGATTTAAGACTATCTAAAACTTCTTAGTATAATTACAGTTTTACGTGGAGTTTGAACAAACTATAACAAATAATATATGTTCAAATAAAATCTTTCAAATATTTTTCAAAAACCTTAATTCTTTTAATGTCAATTTATCTTTATAAGTCAAGATAGAGAAAATATCATTCTATTTTAACATTAAAAATATATAATTTAGGAGGTAAATATAACATGAGTAAACTTTAATCTGTTTAAACATATAAGCCAACATAACACACAATATATAATAATTGAAAGTACACCTTCGAAGAAATAAAGTAAGTTGCATATATGTTACATTGAATATTGTTAGGTAGCCAAAACTAATGAAGATAAGATAAAAACATTTGATTGTAAAAAAAAAACTCATCGTTATTAATAATGCACATGAATTAACTTTACATTTATATTTACAATAATTTATATTTATTATATGTAGAAAATACGTAAAACGTAATTTTGATATATAAATTAACACGATTTTCATATATGATTTGTTCTCCAACAACTAGCCTTATACTTGTTTTATATTTCTACGTTTTTGGGGGCTAAGAATAGTAACAATAAAAAGAAATAGTTAAATAAACTTTCATCATGGAGTCAACACCAATCATTATCGTTCTACTTCTAGTTCCAATATTTATGATGGCCAAATTTTTACTTAATGTTTGGATTAGAGATTATAAATCACCACTGAAAAAAAAAAAGATTTGATAAACTGAAAAATGTATAAATCTCATTCTTACTTAATGTTTGGATTAAAACTATCTAAAACTTCTTAGTATACTTATAGTTTTACGTGGAGTTTGAACAAACAATAACAAATAATATATGGACAAATAAAGTCTTTTTAAGTATTTTACAAAAAACTTAGTTCTTTTAATGTCAATTTATCTTTATAGGTGAAGATAGAGAATATCTCATTCTATTTTAACATTAAAAATATATAATTTAGGAGATAAAATATAACATGAATAAACCTAAATCAGTTAATCTTACTTCCTAACATCTGCTTTTGAAATTTTTTACATAACAATTTCTATGTTATACCCTCTTAACCTTACTTCCTAACATCTGCTTTTGAAATTTTTAGGTTCCATTAGCAATTAAGTTTATTTTTTCGTATATATACTATTGTTTCATTTGTATTTAATTTCGCATAACACAGAACCTCCATTAAATATGTCTTTCTAGAAAAGTATGATGTACTATAATGCTGAATTTGTTATAATATTGTAGAGATGTAATAGAGATCTGTATCTTTCTCATTACTAGAATGGGGTATATATACAAAGAATGCAATGGGGGTTATGGCATAGGACACTAGAAAGACTAGTCTAGAAGCATCCTACATTGAAGGACATTGAAAGACATTCATTATATGACCTATTGGCATCCACAAATGCAATAAGTTTTATAATTCTCCCCCTTAGATGTCTATTCCTGTAAATACGTTGGTGAAGTTGCCTCATTAAAAACCTTACCAGGAAAACCCAGTGGGAAAAACCATGGTTAAGAGAAAAAGAGTGCAACACGTATTTACTCCCCCTCATGTTAACATCACTTGAGATCTTTGAGGCGACGAAGACCAATGTTGTGAATTAACTTCTTGAACGTTGCAGGCGGAAGTGCTTTAGTAAAAAGATCTGCCAAATTTTCACTTGAGCGCACTTGTGTCACCATAATATCGCCATTTTTATGAAATTCATGAGGGGAAAAGAATTTTGGAGAAATGTGCTTTGTTCTGTCACCTTTGATATATCCTTCCTTGAGTTGTGCAATGCAAGCTGCATTATCTTCATATAAGACTGTTGGAG
>JAIUZE010014566.1:0-22122 GCA_022085475.1 Heliosperma pusillum | reverse complement strand
TTTTCCTTTGAGAAACAAAGTCAAAGTCCAAGATGAGTCCACTTGAGGAAGGATGTAGCGGAATCGTAGTCAAATCGTGAAATTGCTATCATCGGTTCCTCGTAAACTTGTATTCTAGTGCCTTTGCTCCATAAAGTAAGAAAATATAGCAAAACCGCTTCATTTCCTATAAAACGAGACAAAGTACGCAAAACTACTAGAATAGCAATATTAACTCGTTAATCACTTAACAAAGTGCATAAGTCATATAGAAATCGAGCTAAAACGGGGGATAAATTAGTAAAAAATATTGCTTATCAAACTCTCCCAAGCTAAACCCTTGCTTGTCCTCAAGCAAACATAACAATCATAACCAGGACAAGGGTTGCAAACAATGATCAATCTATCATCCAAATCTCAAAAATAAGCTCTTAACAAGTGGATGAATCATAAGCCCGAAACAACAAGGGCAAAGGAAAGTGTGAATCATGGTTGAGATTTACATAACGGCGCAGCATAGAAAATTTTCTTTGGACTTTTTCAGCTTTTGCATGATCTTATTGACTATGGACTCTTTCGATACACTCTTCACTCAAATTTTTGTGAAATAGGAAATATTGGTTCAAATTTGAAATGACACTCTCCTATCTACAACTTATAAAAATGTGCCCGCAGTCTAGTATGGTAGACAATCCAAATTCATTAAATAAGACTAATCATGATCAAAATGTAATGTAAGAAGCATTAGAGAAATAAAGAAGAGGCTTGGGAAATTGGGTAAGAAAGTGGACAAACGGTTTTGATCATGTGGGGCTTTAAGTCAAGCTAGTAATAACCAAATGTGTAGTGGATACTCAATCCAAATCATACCAATTTCCATAAACAATAGTCAAAGCCAAAAGCAGCATATTGGCTTATTAAACATGACAAATCAAGTTACGACTTCCCAAAATTTTTCTTTCTTTTCCTTTTCATTCCATTGTTACTTTATTGTTACTACATGTGTTATTCTTGTGTTACTCTTGTGTTATTCTTGTGTTATTCTTGTGTTACTCATGTTTGTTAGTTGTTACTTTACTCATGTTTGTTAGTTGTTACTCTTGTGTCATTCTTGTGTTATTCTTGTGTTACTCTTTTATTATTTTTACTCTTATGTCATTCATGTATTTTTTTTATGTTATTACGGTGTTACTTTTGTGGCCTTATTTCAACGCGCTAAAGTAAACTCTTTATTCTAATATTAATTATAGTAAACTGGAATAGTACAAATTGACTGAAATAAATCAACATAATTATTATAGGAAAGTGAAATTAGATTTTTAGCATAGTGCTGCTAAGAATGAGTACAACTACTAGCTATAACAATTCTTCCACCAAATCTACCCTCACTTTTCTACACATCAACTCATAATGAGTGAACTTGAAACGCATCAATAGGCAACCCACGTTCCAAACGATGAATGACAAGTGCAAGTTATCCAAATGACTCGGACTCGAACACTTCTAGCGGAGCCCAACCAGGCTTCCCGGAACCACCAACAGTACCTCTCATCACGAAACTGATGCTAGCATTGTAACACAAAACACGAGGCACCATCGCTTCATTTGCTTGGCCAACATCAGGTGAGTGGCGTACAAGTAGCATGGACGCGGCACTGATGACACAAAAGGCCTCACCAGCTAATCATAAGTCACATAGGAAACTCGTCTTCGATTCAAATGTTAATCGTCCTCCCAAAGAGACTCAAAAGGTAATATATAAGCACGACAAGCTCCTATAACTTGCAAAATCAAGTACATAAGACCGTTTTTCTCGAACTTTGCTGCATCATAACATCTCCATCTTCTCCTTCAACTGTTATCTCGTTCAATTTTTTGCCAAACCACCGCCGCTACCTTAAATTCTAATCTCTGCCGAAATATATCTGACATCATTGTTTTTTGAACATCCGACGGTGACGGTTGTGATTGCTGATGAGAAATTTTCATAATCGCCTTTGATTTCGCCGGTGACTTCATCTCTCCTCTATCCTGCATTAAAACTAACATTTGATTTTATTCAATTACTGATAACACTAGAATTAGAGAAAATAACTCTTCGAATACAATTGATTTGATAATTTCAATTAAACTAATTAAGATAACATTTTGTACATTTGTGGATAAAATATAAATTGATTGACGTTAGATTGCCAAGGAAATAAAAAAAGTTCATTAGGAATCAATGTCTGAATGAAATGTAGAATAGATGATGGAATGCTATTGATCTCTTATGATTTGATGTTGAAGAGTTAAAAACATAAAATAAATAACATAGAAAAAGTCATAAGAGCATCCACAATAGTTAGCAATAACCTTACTAGCTTAGCTTTCCACATCAACTTTTTGAGCTATAACATTTATAAGCTACCAACTTCCCCAATGGTTAAGCTAATTGAATTGTTGCTTAAATTGAGCCACTATATTTATTTAATTGGTATATATCTCTTTGTAGGTCCATTTGAGCTACTAGCTCCATGGAGCTAGTTGCTCAAACTAGGCTAGTACATGTGGAGCTCTCCAATGGTTGAGCAACTAGCTTGAAAACTTTTAAATTTGCAAGCAAGTCCTTTTGTTGAACCATTGGAGATGCTCTAAGATTACCTTAGATTACAAAAACTATGATGTTACAGGAAGACAAAAAGACCAAATAATAATTAGAGTAACAAAGGAGTTATAGAGAGAGCATCTGGAAGTTTGCTCCGTAGAGAGAGAAAGAAATGACCAGAAAAATGAGGAGAATGAGGTTATATATGACGCGTAAGATTGAATCCGAACCATTGATCTCTAATATAATCCAATGGTCCAGATTTCTGAGGACCAACTCACCATAAGACATTAAACTCATAAGAACCCAACACTATGTATATATATATATATATATATATATATATATATATATATATATATAGATTTAGGATCCGGTGGAAACGACCACTCAGTGGAAAAAGTGGAAACGAACTACCAATATAAACAACTTACGTGTAACTGTGATAATAACTAAAACCAACCTTACACCTTTTTACAACTTCCCATGTGGTCATCGTCATCAAACTAACACCTCCCCCAATTTCAATCTATCATAATCAAATAACATTAATATCATGTATAATTCATCACATCTCAGCAATTTTATGCAAATTGACAAAAATAATTAAATGCAGCAATAATCAAACGAACTGAAATGAAGAAATAAACCATAAAAGAGAAGAATATTGACGAGCGAAGGCCAAAAACGCAGCAACATCATTGAAGAAAGCGCCAGTCAACTGAGCCGACGCGGCGAACTCGTCTGAGTTAGCGTCGTTCCAGCGCTCGAACACGGCAAATGCGGCAGATACGCGAAGGACGAAGTGAGACCATTCCGGCCAAGGGAGGGCGGCGAGTGAGGCAACGCGCGGCGCGTGAGAGTTGTGTGTGTGGAGGTTGGAGTGGAAGACGGTTGCTCCCGCCTCCTTCTTTGCTGATTATTGTGGGGATGACTACCTTTGTTGGCTCCGATTGGATGGTCGACAACAACTATTCTACAATATTTTTTTATGCATCTAGACTAATCTTTGATGTACCTAACCACTATTTTAATGTATCGAGCATAGATACACAAAACTAATTATGAGGTACATCAAAATTGGGTTGAGATACATCAAAAATAAACCAGGAAAACTGATTTCAATTGGTTGCCAACGACGACTTAGGAGTGGTGATAGTCATAAGTTTATTGTTGTTTGAGAAGGTGGTAGTGGTGGTGGTGCGCGGTTTTAGGTGAGTAAGTCGATAATAGCATTAGTGTAAGTATGTCAATTCCGACGATGCTGTGACTGAGTCAATTCCGACTCCCTGACGTCGTTGGTAGAGGTTGGCGGTTATGTGTTGCGGCCGTGGGGTTTGTTGGTGACAGAGTGTGTGTGTAAGGTGGTGGAGAGATATTATTTAGCTTGGTTTATGGTGTATTTTGATCGTGGAAAGTGAGGAGGCGTAAGGGGTTGTGGCGGCCTCTAGTTGTGGCGGCGCCTTGTGGTGGCAGTGTCTGGTTATGGCGGTGTCTGGTTGTGGTGGTGTTGGTGGTGGTGGTGAATCAGGATGAGGGAGATAAAGTTATTAATGAAAATGGCAAGGATGGAGGATAGAAAAAGGTAGTTATACGCGTGAGTTTTTGTATAGTTAGTTCGTTTCCACTTTTTGCACCGAGTGGTTGTTTGCACCGGATCTTGACTCTATATATATATATATATATATATATATATATATATATATATATATAGAGAGAGAGAGAGAGAGAGAGAGAGGTGGGTTCAAATGAGTCTCTCCTCCTCTTTTGAGTCCTTGAGTCCTAATCAAAGCCATTGGATCAAGAGGATGAATGGGTAGGATTAAAACAAAATGGAGGGTCAAGATTGTAAGACACACACAATCCAATCCCTTCAAACCCTAATATATATACCCTTTCTTCACTCATCTTCTTTCATTTTCGTATTTCTCATTCTCTTTCTACCTACTTTATCTCTCTAACATCCTTTTAAAATAAACCAAAGAAAAAAAAAACCCTAACCCTCCCCCACCGGTCCACCACCCCCACCGGTCCCCACCCCCGACGCCGCCTCCTCCCTACCTTCCTCCTTCCGTCGCCACCGCCGCTGCCCCTCCTTCCTCTTTCCGCCGCCGCCGCTGGCATTCTCTACCGTCTTCCTCCTCCTTTCCTTCCTCTTTCTGTCGCCATGCTAGGCCGCCAACATCCTCCCTGCCTTCCTCCTCCACGTTTCCCGCCGCCTCCCTCCTCCCTCTCTTCTCTATTTTTTTTTTTTTTTTTCCTGATTTTTTTTTATTTTGTATGTTTTTTTGTTTTATTTTAGATCTTGTTTTTTCATTATGTATTTTTTGTTTCTAGATCTAATTTATTTATTTTCAGATTCACTTTTTTATATTTTCGTTTTTCATTTTTTTGAATTTCTTATGATTTTCTATTTTATTTTTATCTCGTTTTTTATTTTTTTTGTTATTGATTATTTTTAGATCAAAAATTACACAGTTGTGCACTAAAATTACACAATTATATACTAAGGTTACAAAATAATGGACTAAAGTTACATCATTTTTAAAAAAAAGGGTTAGAAAAACAACCATCACCATTTCAGATCTTGTTTTTTGTTTTTCATGTTTTTTATTTTTATATAAGTTTTTTTTTCTAGATCTCATTTTTTTTATATGTTTTTTTTCCAGATCTACCCTTTTTTTTTCAATTCACTTATTTTTTATGTAAGATCTCATTTTTTTGTATATATTGTTTTCCAGATCTAAAGTTACATCATTATGTACTAAAGTTGCACAATTATGTACTAAAGTTACATCATTATGTACTAAAGTTGCACAATTATGTACTAAAGTTACATCATTATGTACTAAAGTTCCACAATTATGTACTAAAGTTGCATCATTATGTACTAAAGTTACATCATTATGTACTAAAGTTGCACAATTATGTATTAAAGTTGCACAATTATGTACTAAAGTTGCACAATTATGTACTAAAGTTGCAAAATTATGGATTAAAGTCGCAAAGTTATGGACTAAAGTTACCCTATTAAGGACTGAAGTTACGCTATTAATAACTAAAGTTACATTAGTATGAACTGAAATTACACTAGAAAAGACTAAAGTTACCTAAACATGTCTTAAAAAATTCAAATTAATATATTAAATCTCACTTTAGTATAAAGTTACACTATAATTGACTAAAGTTACACAATTAATAAATAAAGTTTCACTATAGGTTAAAGTTACACTTATAAAAATGTTAAAATTAAATCATATGTTGACTTAAAGTTACGCAATTAAGAATTGAAGTTATACTCATAAAAAAAACTAAAATCACATAAATTTGTTTTAAAATTATATAAATTCAAATTTATAAAGTCGAAATCACATTTTAGTTTAAAATTACAAAAATAATGGTTGAAGTTACACTCTTAATGACTAAAGTTAGCCTCATAAAAAGGCAAAAATCACATAAACTTATCTTAAATTTACATAAATTCAAATTTATATAGTCGAAATCACATTTTGGTTTAAAGTTACACCAAAAAAGGTTGAAATTACACTCGTAATGACTGAATTTATAATCATAAAAAGTCTAAAATCACATAAACTTGTTTAAAGTTACATAAATTCAAATTTATATAGTCAAAATCACATTTTAGCTTGAAGTTACAAAATTAATGGTTGAAGTTACACTCGTAATGTAGGTGGAAGTCAATAAAACCCACTCATTTTGTTCTAATCTTGTCCCTTAATTTTATTCTAATCTTGTCCATCCATTTTTCTTTTAATCTTGGCCCTCCCTCTTGTTCTAAACTTATCCCTTCATCCTCTTCATCCAATGACCAAGATTAGGACTCATGGAGTCAATTTTGAAGGTGGACTCATTATAACTTGCCTTTATATATATATATATAGATATATATATATGATAGATAGATAGATAGACGATAGTTATAGAGGAGATGAGTATGTATATATATAGAGAAGAGATATCTAAGGATATACCTTATATATATCTGTAGATAGGTATACATATTATATATGTATACCTTATATGTAATCATATCTCTATATGTATACATATATATATTTTATATTATATATATTGTATAGAGAAAGGATCAAGAGAGTCCATCCCAAAAGAGTGAGTCCATGAGTCCTCTTTGTGACCATTGGATGAGGAAGATGGATGGTTGAGATTGATACTCCTAAATGGTCATTAATACCACTATCTCTCTACTTTTCACTAATTAATCACTAATCTACCCTAATTCAATATATAAGCTTTTCCTCCCAACTACTTCTCTCTCATCTCACACAATATCTATCCTCTCATCTCTCTCTAAAACCCTAATAAATTCAAAATCCCAAAATAATATTCATCTTCATTCAACCCAACCACCACCACAAAAACAAAACTAGATCTAAAAATAAAAAAGAAATCCCACCACCCACCACCTCCTAGCCTGCCGCCAGACCACCCACCACCGGACCAACACCCGTGGCCCTCCTCCACCACAAGACCACCACCCGCGGCGACCTTCTCCCTTCTATCCTCTCCACCCGCGGCCCTCCTCCACCACCAGACCAACACCGGTCTCCATCCGCGTCCTCCACCACCAGACCTCCTTTCTTCTTCTTTCTTTTCTTTTTTTCTTTCTTTTCCTCCATCCGTTACTCCCGTCCGTTACACCCGTCTCCATCCGTTACACCCGCGGCCCTCTTTCTCATCTCACACATTTTTTTTTTCTTTTTTTTTTTCTTTTCCACCACCAGACTGGTAGTGGTTTTGGCGAGGGTGGAGGCTGGTAGTGGTTTTGCTGGTGGAGGTCGAATGGTGGTGATGGAGGCCGAGTGGAGGACGGGTGGTGATGGTGTTCTCTTTTCTCGTTTTTTTTCTTTTTCTTTTTTCTTTTTCTTCTTCTTCAGTTTTGTTTAAATTTTTGTTTTGTTTATTTTTTCTTTGTTTTTTGTAGATCTGAAAAAAGTGTGTCAAACTTTAATGACGTTTATTAAAATATCACATATTATCTATTAAAGTCACACATATTGTATATTAAAGTAACACAAATTCTCTATTAAAGTCACACATATTGTATATTAAAGTACCACAAATTCTTTATTAAAGTAACACAAAATGACCTTAAAGTAACACATATTATCTACTAAAGTAACACATATCGTATATAAAAGTAACACATATATGTTGATGTTATTTTTTCTTTTTTCTTTTTATTTATTTATTTTGAATCTATGTTTTTATTTTTTAGATCTCGTTTTTATATTTCAAAATTTTTATGTTGGTTACTTTTTCAGATCTCAAAACCACCAATATTTTTATTTGGTTAGTAGTGTTGTTTACTAAAGTTTCATATATAATAACTGAAGTTACACATTTTTTTACTGAAGTTACACATTTTTTTACTGAAGTTACACATTTTGTTTACTGAAGTTACACATATTGTTTACTGAAGTTACACATATTGTTTACTGAAGTTACACATTTTGTTCACTGAAGTTTCACATTTTTTTTTATGTTTTGGACTGAAGTTACATGGATAAAGACTGAAGTAACATAGATTTGGACTGAAGTTACATAGGTTTGGACTGACTTTACACTAGGAAAGGCTAAAGCATGAAGTTATACTGACTAAAGTTACACAAATAATAATTGAAGTTTCAAATTTTGGGTTAAAGTTGAACAAATAAGGGTTGAAGTTACACTCGTAATGACTGAAGTTACCTAAATATGTCTTAAAGTTCCACACATGACACATATGTCTTAAAATTAAAGTTACACAAATATGGTTTGAAGTTACACTTGTAAAGACTGGAGTTACATTCATAAAAAAGTTCAAATCATATAAATTGTTTCAAGTTACAAAAATTCAAATTTGTACCGTCGAAATCACATTTTAGCTTGAAGTTACACAAATAATGGTTGAAGTTACAATCAGAAAATGCTAAAATCACATAAAATTGTCTTAAAGTTACATAAATTCAAATTCATATAGTCGAAATCACATTTTAGCTTGAAGTTAAACAAATAATTGTTGAAGTTACACTAAGAAAAAGGCTAAAATCACATAAACTTGTCTTAAAGTTATAAAAATTCAAATTTATATAGTCGAAATCACATTTTAGTTTGAAGTTACACAAATAAGGGTTGAAGTTACACTCGTAATGACTGAAATTACACTCATAAAAAGTCTAAAATGACATAAACTTGTCTTGAAGTTTCATAAATTCAAATTTATATAGTCGAAATCACATTTTAGTTTGAAGTTACACAAATAAGGGTTGAAGTTACACTCGTATTGACTGAAGTTACACTCATAAAAAGGCTAAACTCATATAAACTTGTCTTGAAGTTTCATAAATTCACATTTATGTAGTCGAAATCACATTTTCGTTTGAAGTTACACAAACAGGCGCTGAAGTAACACTCATAAATCTCAGATACTTAAAAGTGCTCAAAAGTGATTAACTAAAGGCTAGAGAGAGAAAGTTAATTAATTAGTGAATAGGTAATTGATTAGTGTTAAGTGTGCTTTTGTCTCTACAATCTCATCCATCCATTTCCCTCATCCAATGGCTAGGATGAGGACTCATGGACTCACAAAAATGGGTGGACTCATAAGAACCTATCTCTATATATGTATATGTATATATATATATATATGAATATATATATATGTATATGTAGAGAAAGGATCAAGAGAGTCCATCCCAAAAGAGTGAGTCCATGAGTCCTCTTTGTGACCATTGGATGAGGGAGATGAATGGTTGAGATTGATACTCCTAAATGGTCATTAATACCACTATCTCTCTACTTTTCACTAATTAATCACTAATCTACCCTAATTCAATATATAAGCTTTTCCTCCCAACTACTTCTCTCTCATCTCACACAATATCTATCCTCTCATCTCTCTCTAAAACCCTAATAAATTCAAAATCCCAAAATAATAACTCATCTTCCATTTCACCCAACTACCACAACCCAACCACCACCAACATCAACAACCGACACAAATCCTCCTGCCGCCTTACCCACGCCGCCGCCATCCTCTCTTCTTCCTCACTGCTTGCCACCGCCGGCCACCTCTGGGCCACAACCGGCCATCTCCGGCCACGGCAGGCCTTCCCTTCTCCTTATCTCCTCCGTCCTCGCCTCTTCTCCTTATCTCCTCCTCCGGCCACCTCCGTCCTTCTTCTCTCCTCGCCTCTTCTCTCCTCCGGCCACCCTCCTCACACCACCACCTCCTCCATTGTCCTCCTTCACCTCTAACAACCACCACCCAAACAAACACAAAAAAACTAGATCTGAAAAAAAGAAAAAACGACACAACCACCAGCCACCTTCCGCCATGCCATGACCCACGGCCCACCTTCTCCCTCCACCCCACGAGCCGCCTCCTCCTTCTCCCTCCACTGCCTGCCGCGCTTTCCTCCTCCCTGTCGTCCCTACATCATCTTCTCCTCCCTTCTTGGGTTAAGGTCGTGGTGGTTAGTGGCTTGGGTTGGGGTGGTTGTTGGGTCACCAACGCCTTCTCATTCCTCTCTCATTTTTTTTTTCTTTTTCTGATTTTTCTGAATTTTTCAGATTTAATATTTTTTTTCCTTTTTTTTTCTTTTTTTTTGAGATACATTGATTTATTGTCCATATTTAGTATTACTTTTAAAATCTGTTTTTCTGTTTTTCTTTTTCTTTTTTTTCCTTTCCGTCTTTGAAATCTATTATTTCCTTTTTTTTTTTTTCCAGATATTGTTATTGTTGTTTTATTTTTAAAAATATATGTTTTGTTTATTTTTTTGTTTTTCCATTTTATTTTCAGATCTGAAAAAATGTGTCAAAGTTCATCTAATAAAGTATCACATATTGTGTATTAAAGTCACACATATTGTATATTAAAGTAACACAAATCTCTATTAAAGTTACACATTTTATTTATTAAAGTTACATATATCGTCTATTAAAGTAACACATATTATATATTAAAGTAACACAAAATAACTACACTTGTTGATATTATTAAAGTAACACACATTATTTCTATAGTCTTTTTTTTTCAGATCTGATTAAAGTAACACACTTTTTTAAAAATTAGATCTTGTTGATATTATTAAAGAAACACACATTACTTGTTGAAGTTACACTTTTAAGGTTTGAAGTTACACTTTTAAGGCTTGAAGTTACACTTTTAAGGCTTGAAGTTACACTTTTAAGGCTTGAAGTTACACTTATAAGGCTTGAAGTTACACTATTAAGCCTTAAAGTTATACTTTTAAATAATAAAGTTACATTATTAAAAACTGAAGTTTTTATGTTTATATTTTTTAGATCTCATTATTATTTTTCATTATGTTTATTACTTTTTCAGATCTAAAAAACAACCAGTTTTTGATGGTGTATTTGGACTGAAGTTACACTATTTTGTACTGAAGTTACACTATTTTGTATTGAAGTTACACTATTTTCGACTGAAGTTACACTATTTTGGACAGAAATTACACTCTTAATGACTAAAGATAACATGTCTTAAAATTTCATTATTAAAAATTGAAGTTACACTTTTAAGGACTGAAGTTACACTTTTAGGGACTGAAGTTACACTATTAAGATACTGAAGTTATACTATTAAGAGACTGAAGTTATGCTTGAAGTTGTACAATTAAGAACTCAAGTTATATTAGTAAGGACTGAAGTTACCAAAATATGCCTTAAAGTTAAATCAACTTAAATTAAAATTTTCAAATGACTAAAGTTACCTAAACATGTCTTAAAGTTACATACTTATGTCTTAAAATTAAAGTTACACAAATACGGTTTGAAGTTACACTTGTAAATACTGGAGTTAAACTCATAAAAAGGTTCAAATCATATAAATTGTCCTAAGTTATAAAAATTCAAATTTGTACCGTCGAAATCACATTTTAGTTTGAAGTTACACAAATAATGGTTGAAGTTACAATCAGAAAAGGCTAAAATCACATAAAATTGTCTTAAAGTTACATAAATTCAAATTCATATAGTCGAAATCACATTTTAGCTTGAAGTTACACAAATAATGGTTGAAGTTACACTTGTAGTGACTGAAGTTACACTCATAAAATGGCTAAAATCACATAAACTTGTCTTGAAGTTTCATAAATTCAAATTTATGTAGTCGAAATCACATTTTAGTTTGAAGTTACATAAATATTGGTTGGAGTGACACTCGTAATGACTGAAGTTATACTCATAAAAAGTCTAAAATCACATAAACTTGCCTTGAAGTTTCATAAATTCAAATTTATATAGTCGAAATCATATTTTAGTTTGAAGTTTCACAAATATGGGCTGAAGTTACACTCACAAATCTCAGAAATTCAAAAGTGCTCAAAAGTGATTAACTAAAGGCTAGAGAGAGAAAGTTAATTAATTAGTGCATAGATAATTGATTAGTGTTAAGTGTGTTTTTGTCTCTACAATCTCATCCATCCATCTCCCTCATCCAATGGCTAAGATGAGGACTCATGAACTCACAAAAAATGGTGGACTCATAAGAACCTATCTCTGTATATATATATATATATATATATATATATATATATATATATATATATATATATATGTATAGATTTAGAATCCGGTGGAAACGATCACTCGGTGCAAAAAATGCAAACGACCTTTATAACTAAACTACACGCGCGTCATATTATTAATTACTCACAACTCACCATCAAACTTCAACCTCCATATTCTCTGTCAAACATTAAACCCCTTATACATCCTCCTCCAACACCTTCACCAAATCCACCTCCATAAATCGGCGCCACTTACCTCGGACAGCCACACGCCGCACCTTCCTCGACCACATACTTGTCATCGCACCACCATGACGCCACCGGTAATCTTCAAATATATGGTGGCACTAAAAGCGACGGCACTCGTGCGATGAGGCTCACCCATCCTTTCCGACGACATCAACTATCACCGGCGGTAGATTTGTGTGGTTTCATTTGCGACGATGATGTACAAACAAGGGTAATTGTGACTGATTAGTTTTTTAGGAATGAGGATTGAGCAATTTAAGGATCTTTTGGAATTAAGGTTTGTATATTGGTGGCAATAGAGTGGTAGACGGTGAGTGGCAGACAATAAGTCGACGGCGACGACTCTCACTTCTTCCTCTTCGTTGCTTGGTTTCCTATATGTTTAATGTATCTACATTAATCTTTGATGCATCTCGACAGTATTTTCATGTATATTGCGTAGATACACAAATTCAATTATTAGATACACAACTTTTGTTATTAGATACACAGGATTAGTTATTAGGTACATTGAAATTTGTTTCAGATACATTGAAACAAAAGTCAGATACACTAGTTATTAACTGTATTAAAATTTGTAATTGGAGTGTTGTTATTGAAATGTAGGTGTTGAATGTTATTATTGTTGTTGGCGAAGGGTGGAGAAAAAATCGACACCAGAGATCCAGTGTCTCATAGATCCGGCATATACTAAGATGGTCGGCAATTTCGCCGACGTCCTTTATGGTGGTCGCCTGCAATGTTCTTGATAGTTGGTGATTGTCGTAATTTTCAAGGGTTTAGCGGTAATTTCAATCGATTTATGGAATTTATGTGATTCGAAAAGGGAAGAGGTAAGGTTATTGGGGATCGACGGTGCAAAGTTACTCGCCGGAGTTGCGCTGGTAGTTCGTCGTAGTTGCTGGTGATTGTCGTTTTCGGCCATGGCAGGTGATGATTGTTGATCGGGGTAGTTGGGAGGGAGGGAGAGCTGGGTTAGGAAGAAAGGATGTCAGTTGCGTTCTTTGAGGATTTATTATGCGTGAAATGTTTCTTTAAGTTCATATGTGTAGTACGTTTTCACTTTTTGCACCGAGTGGTCGTTTCCACCGGATCTTGACTCTATATATATATATATATATATATATATATATATATATATATATAGGCAAGTTATAATGAGTCCACCTTCAAAATTGAGTCCATGAGTCCTCATCTTGCCCTTTGGATGAAAGAGATGGAGGGACAAGATTAGAACAAGATGGAAGGCTAAGATTAAAAGAAAAATGAATGGACAAGATTAGAACAAAATGAAGGGACAAGATTAGAACCAAATGAGTGGGTTTTAATGACTTTCACCTACATTACGAGTACATAATGATGTAACTTTAGTCATTAAAAGTGTAACTTCAACCATTATTTGTGTAACTTCAAAATAAAATGTGATTTCGAGTATATAAATTTGAATTTATGTAACTTTAAGATAAGTTTATGTGATTTTTACCTTTTTATGAGGGTAACTTTAGTCATTAAAAGTGTAACTTCAACCATTATTTGTGTAACTTCAAAATAAAATGTGATTTCGAGTATATAAATTTGAATTTATGTAACTTTAAGATAAGTTTATGTGATTTTTACCTTTTTATGAGGATAACTTTAGTCATTAAAAGTGTAACTTCAACCATTATTTGTGTAACTTTAAACTAAAATGTGATTTCGAGTAGATAAATTTGAATTTATGTAACTTTAAGATAAGTTTATGTAATTTTTGTTTTTTTATGAGGCTAACTTTAGTCATTAAGAGTGTAACTTCAACCATTATTTTTGTAACTTTAAACTTTATTAGTGAAACTTCATTTATTAACTGTGTAACTTTAGTCAATTATAGTGTAACTCATGTTTAGGTAACTTTAGTCTTTTCTAGTGTAACTTCAGTCCGTACTAATGTAACTATAGTCATTAATTAAGTAACTTCAGTCCTTAATAAGATAACTTTAATCCAATGCAACTTTAGTCCATAATTCTGAAACTTTAGTACATACTAATGAAACTTTAGTCCATAATTGTGAAACTTTAGTACATACTAGTGAAACTTAAGTACATAATAGTGAAACTTTAGTACATAATAATGAAACTTTAGTAAATACTAGTAAAACTTTAGTAAATACTAGTGAAACTTTAGTATGTACTAGTGAAACTTTAGTTTGTAATAGTGAAACTTTAGTTTGTAATTGTGAAACTTTAGTACATAATTGTGAAACTTTAGTACATAATTGTGAAACTTTAGTACATTTTAGTACATACTAGTGAAACTTTATGTAGTGAAACTTTAGTACGTACTAGTGAAACTTTAGTACGTACTAGTGAAACTTTAGTACGTACTAGTGAAACTTTAGTACGTACTAGTGAAACTTTAGTACGTACTAGTGAAACTTTAGTACGTACTAGTGAAACTTTAGTACGTACTAGTGAAACTTTAATACATACTAATGAAACTTTAGTATGTACTAATGAAACTTTAGTACATACTAATGAAACTTTAGTAGTAGCTTTTAACCTTTTTTCAGATCTAACATAAAACATAGATTTGAAATAAAAAATAAAAAAACATAACAAATCTGAAAAATAAAAAACATGATTTGAAATAGTGGTAGTTTTTAACCTTTTTTCAGATCTAAAACGAGATAAAATAAATTTGATGATACAAAATAAAAAAAACAACCACCAACAAAATAAAAAAAAACAAGGAAACAATAAAAAAAACTTGAAAAAAACAATCCAGATCTGAAAAAGTGGCGGTTTTTCGAGCCCCAAAACCGCCACAACAGTGCAGCCACCCAATCTCCACCGCCTCCCCTATCCTTCTCCTCTCCCTCCTCTCCTCTTCTCGGCCAGACCACCAGGCGTGGCTGCTGCTGGTGGTGGTCTAGCCGAGAAGAGGAGAGGAGGGAGAGGAGAAGGATAGGGGAGGCGGAGGGAAGAGGGAGGCGGTGGAGGAGGGAGGTGGGGGAGGAGGCAGGCGGAGGAGGAGGCAGGCGAGGGAACAGGGCGGGGGAAGGCGAGGGTAAGGCGGGGGACGGGGGACGAAAGCGGGGGAAGGCGAGGGGACGTTGGCAGGGACGGCGGGGAGACGACGGCGGGGGAGGACAACGGCGGCGGAAGGAGGACAGTGGAGGAGAAGGAGGAAGTTGGAAAGGAGGACGGTGCGGTGGTGAAGGTGGCGGTGTAGGGAGGAGGAGGTGGTGGTGGTTTGAAGGTGGTGGGTGGGCCGTGGGGTAGTTTTTTTTTTTTAGGGTTTTTTTGGTTTTTTTTTGAGAGGATATAGAGAGAGAAGGGAGGTAGAAAGAGAATGAGAGGATGTGAAAATGAAGAAAAAGAGTGGAAAATGGGTATAAATACTAGGGTTTGAAGGAGATGATTGTGTGTGTCTCACAATCCTAACCTTTCATTTTGTTCTAATCCTAGCCCTTCATCCTCCTAATCCAAGGGCTTGGATGAGGACTCAAGGACTCAAAGGGAAGGGGAGGACTTATTTGAACCCACCTCTATATATATATATATATATACATATATAGAACTAGGATCATCTGAGTCCACCCTATCTTTTTGAGTATGTGAGTCCATTATACAATATCAGGTCTTTTATGGTGTGGGTTTTATTCATGACAAACTCGTGTCCTAATGTTGGGCATTATACGTTGTTTTTCTTCCAATCTCAGCCATCTATTTTTTCTTATTTAATGGCTGAGATTTGTGAGTACCAACTCACCGTAAGAACCCAACTCACGAGATCACGCCTCTATATACATATACATATACATATATATATATGTATATGTATATATATATATATATGTATATATATATATATATATATGTATCATATATATATATATATATATATATATATATATAGTCTGAATCCGGTGAGGTAGCTAATTATGGCGAGGCAGCCTGCCTCATCAAATTTCCCACTGGACTGATACTATTAGGCTGACTCAAGCCGTGTTTTTCATTGGGCTGACAATAATTAGGGCTGACAAACACTTTCTATCAACAAACACAATTGTTGCAATCAACAAACACAATTGTTGCCATCAACAAACACTTCTCTCTGTTTCTTCGTAAGAACAACACCATCAACATTCTTAATTTCAATCAATTTCTACGCAATTGCTGCGATTCTACGAAATTGGGCGTCGATATTATTGAAACAACACACAACAACGTGAGTTTAGCAAAATTCATAAGAAAAATTCTATTAGTTTTCAGGTAATTTCATAATTTCATCAAAATTGAGCATATTCATAAAATCGTTGATTAATTTAGGATATAAGTTTCGATTTTCATCAAAATTTAACTTTTTTTTGTTAACCTCGTCATTTCTTATTAATTACAACGTTGATTTTGACGTTTTGCAGCTCTGATTGTTATGGAGATTATAGATATTACAAATAATAGTTCTATTGAAATAGGTATATCGCGATTTTGCCGCTTTCATTTCGATTTTGTAAATTTAAGACTTGGTGTTGGTGTTTATGGTTGCTGTGCAATAAAGACTTGATTTTGTGTTTATTATATAATACTTTATGTAGGACATCTGTTTGTGAATCAAGGTTTGTGAATCTGAGATCTTAGTTTGTGAAACTAGCTCCTATGAAAATGTTGGAGTAAGTGTCCTCCACAATAGTGCATTTATATAATAAATCTCATTTGGAATATACGTGGCATGATTAGTATATTTTGATACTCCACGTCAGTTGATTAACGTAAATCGGTAACGCTTGGCTGACTAGAGTTTGACGTTATTGTAGTATGACGGCGGTAATCTACTGATCCCTTTAGGTCACACCTATAGGATGAGACCCAAATAGAATACTAATTATTTGTATACGATACAGTTTAATTAGTGCATTACATATATTTGATATGTACGTTAAGTTACGAGAGTTATTTATTGGAAATTGAGTTGGGAACTCATTCCACTTAAGTTTATTAGTCAATTATACGATAACTGACTGAATAAATTTTACGTCTTATTTTAATACGATTAAATAAGATTTAATTTAATGATTAATCGTTAATTCATTAAGTTAGTTGAGGTTATGCATATATTTTGAGGTAGAGGTAATTAGTTAGTTATATTTACAAAGAGTTGTAAAATAAATTAACTGGACATTGTGGGACCCATTATATATTGATATAATGGTTAAATATCACTTAAAAGTTGAGTGTATATTGATTATTAATTTAAGTCATATAATTGTTAAATGATCAAATTAACACTTAATTATACAAGATAAATAATAAGTATGATTAATAAGTATTTGTGGGACAAATATCAAAAATCAAAATGGTCCATAATGGACATATGTGCACCGGTTTTGTACATGTGAAAGGGGCATGATTGTTGTTCTATTTTATGTTCACAATTCACTTGATGTTTGTGACATTACATGACAACTCTAATCCTCACTACCTTACTTACACTCCACATATTTTCATAAGAATAAATTATCAAAATTAGAGGCCACATGGGGCATATATGTGCCGGCCAAAGTGCCTTCAAAAGGGCAATTTGTTGTTCATTTTTGCATGATTTCATTTTGGTGTTTTATTCTTACATCTCTCTAAAAACTCTTCTTACTCTACAACTCTCATACACTCTAATATTATCTACATATTACTAGTGTAGTAATATACCAATATTAGTAGTATTTATCTTACTTATTATCTAGTTAATAATAAGGTAAGATTATTTGGGTTTAATCTTGGGTGCAACAAGAAGGAGACCTTCTACCTTGGAGGTTATTTTATGGAGGATCATCCACTAATTTCATGCTCAAGAACAATAAGAAGGAGTTCTTATTTTGCCCATATTGAACCAAAAAATCCCAATGTAAGGATGTTTTCGTCTTATATTTTCTTTTATGCTTTTATATTTGCATGCATGATAACTAGATCCTAAATCATTAAGTTAATGTAATTTAATGAACTAATTAGAGAAGTCTAATAAGAGGTCTAGGACTTTCATGTGGTATCAGAGCTCAATTGTTACATGCATGTCGATTTTAAGCATTAAAACCGAGTTATACGATAACTTGGGTAAAATTGAAAATTTGTGTTAAAAATTGGTTTGCACGAAATTTTTGATTTGCATGCATACCTACTGACCTCAAAATGGTTGTAGTCAAATTTGGTAATTTAAGGGATTAATTTGCTATTTATTTTGATTTATGGCCTTTAAATCATGTTAATATGCATATTTTATGTTAAAAGTTAACTAAAAGTAGTTGCTTATTGATTCTGGCTATGAAATTTTGATATTATCTCACATGCATTTTTTACATACTGTATGTAAAATTTCGTGACTTTTAATTAAGTTTTGCATGATGATTGATTTTTATAAGATAAAAGTCAATAAAGTGAGATTATTATGATCATAAAATTGAAACATCCTTTTCTGGTCTTGAACATTTTTGGTACATTTTATAATATGATTTATATCATCTTGGTGAAATTTTATAATTTTTTTCACTATTTTACTATATTTAATGGTTTTTATTTGATAAAGCCGTTGAATACTATGTTATTTGTTCATAAAATCAATTTAAATTTTTTTGGGCAAACTTTTCTGGTTTTTGAAGTTCCTGGAATTGTTCCAGAATGTAAAAAATTTTTGGTTTCAAATTTTTATGAGTTTTATATTTTATTTTGGGTTTATTTCATAAATGTTATGATTAAACCTCTATATTTAGCAAATACGATCAATTCAAACTAATTAAATTCAAACAAAGTTAGTGGAGACTAATTTTGAGTTCTAAATCAGTTTAGATAATTAGTTTGAGCTTAAATACGATTTAAGTGTTGATTAGTGATTTTTAATGGTTAAAAATCGATAAAATCCATAAAACCGAGCTAGAATGAGCATGATAAGTGTTAAGGGCGATTTTGGTATGATTTTTACAGCATTTTATTTATGTTGTTATTGTTGAATGAATGAATGTCATTTATTTAATTTTTATGCAAGTTGTACCTAGTATGGCCTAGATTATTTTAATTGGTATTACCCGTAATGTAAGGGAATACCGATTCGGTTGTAATTTTATTTGCGATCTCGTATCGCCGTTTGTAATAATTTAATTTCATTTTTAGATCAAATGTATAATAGGAATTTTATTTGTATCTTTTGTAATTAATTATTATAAAGACGGAGATTCCCGAAGTCGGTGTTCCAAAAGACGGTGCCATGAAGAGGCAAGGGGCCAAGGAGTTGGTTTCCGATTTTGTAATCTACTAGTTAATTAGATTAGCTAGGTGGCCATACTAGGATTTATTATTTGCTTGCTTTATTTTTCCGCTCATGCCAAAATCGCCAACATGCATCTTTATTTCTCGATTGTCAATTCAAAGTTATTCAAAATTCACCGACTTAGTTCGCTTATAGGGAATTAATAACAAAATTGACAAGACCTCTCACATAACTTGTGACAACCCTCGCGAATGCGGAAATAAAACATACAAGCATGTGATTTAATTAGCGGAAATACGGTATTTTAAAAAACTATATACATGCAAGATAGAAAATACGAGGAGTGTCAAAAATTATAAACCAAATACAAAATACGACAAGAGACGTAGTCTCTCAAAATGTTAACGAAAGACAAGTTATTTAGCATCTAGCTAATGAACGTCTAGAGGTGTTTCATCCAGGGACAACGCCCTCTAGCTCACACCCGAACCCAAAATATCATAAGCAAAAACCCATCCAAATCAAGCAACTTGTTCATCCATGAAAAACATGAACGCCACAGTCAGTGGGGAGTAACTCCGGGTTCTCCCAGCCATATCACATTAAACGTACATAAAAGGAAATACAAAAGTAAAATCATGCATATATAGATATACATGTGAGATACGATAAGGATAGATAGGCAATTCGGTAAATAATGATAAGAGCATATGAAATACAAATCCGAATCCATCATGTTATTCAAAGACTCGGGGAAGACACTCTTAGGCAACCGAATACGCTCACTAGGGCTTGCATCTCACCGTTAGCGGTAGAAGTTTGATAAGATTGAGACTCAACAGACAAACCAAGTCAAGTCATGCGATGATCACAATAAATCCAACATATTATCATCCATTCACAAACCAAGACATTGACGGTGTCCAATCATAAAATGACCATGAATAATATCATGAAATCACGCATTCAAAGACGACGACACAAGACGACATCTCTCACGGTAAATGAAACGCACTAGCACCGTGTACATGGCAAGTATGATTAAAAGGCATCCACAGGATAAGCATTTCCCTGAACGCATACACGATGCTACATTTCGTATATGTGCACTAATTTCCTCCGGTAGGACGACGATAATAATACGGTTCTAGTCTAAACCTGGCCAGACTCTCGGAATAACGTGTTCCGATTCGACATGCGATAAACGTTTTGCATCCAAGACTCGGTCAATCATAGACGCCGAGTACCCCAAAATCGGTCGACATTCACGAAAGAGGCGGAAAAGAGCTCAAGCCTCATAACAAGCGGTACGCTACATGCAAATAACACCACCTCGCAAGTACACAACATTTGACGGCCGGGTCGATCAACGCAATGCGTTCAACTCTCAACAACGTCGTCGTATGCCCACTAACACATGCATTTAAGCAGTAGGATACCTCTCCGTTCCGACATTCCAGCCTTACGAACGGGAAGGTAGTCAAGGGAATGAGAGTACAAAGCACAAGACAAAATAGTGCTCAAACCGTATCATTTGTAAAAACCGACTCAAAGTGGGACATAGCAAAAACCGTCACAAAACATGTGATACAAGCGAAAGAAATATCATATATCCAAAACATGAATATTATAAGTCACTACGTAAAATTATACGATAAACGAATCATGCGAACTAATATGAATTACGAGTTTTAGAGATTTTATAAGAAAAATACAGCCGTGTTCCAGGCTGGTGTGGAGGGAGGCGGCCGGTACCCCGGCTCGGAGCACAACTACACACAAAACACAAGTTTGGAAACTAACTAAAACAAGGGTCCACTTCAAACGGTCATAACTAGAGTTCTAGATATGGGAATGCAGAAATTCTAAGTCGAGGTGATAGCTTATCCTCTTACGGTTCCAACGAATGGTCACAAGTCCAAAACAAGCAAGTAACGAAGGAGATATGATCATTCTACAAAAAAGGGTCGGTGCAGTGAAATCCCAGCCGGCCACTGAACCGGCAGCCGGTCCTTCGGCCAGGACTACTTCCTACCCGAGAACAACATACACAAGTTCAATCATTTTCAATTCTCATATTTAACTTCTATCAACTATCAACAATCAATAATCATCATCAACAATCATCAACTAACAACAATTATCATCAATAACTCAATTCCTAAGCTTACTAATCATATTATAAATACGAATTCTAACATAGAAATCATATAAAACACGTAAATGATATCGAGTAACCCTTCACCGTTACCTTTACGCGTCTTTAATCGATTACTAAGCCTTCCTAGTAGTCTCCACCTACAATTATGTGACACCCTCAAATTTGCGGAAAGAAAAAAAATTATTTAAATACATAAAAGAAATATAATAATACATAACGAAGGTGTCATAACATAAAAAGGTCATTTACAAAACGGAAATAATATTCTACAAACGAAATGTACAAGACGGGAGACATATCTCCCGTATAAATACGGAAATAAAAGTGTATCTAATGATATACAAACTATGAACCGAAT
>JAIUZE010014565.1:0-18534 GCA_022085475.1 Heliosperma pusillum | reverse complement strand
CATTATTAAATATAAACACGGAAGCCACAGTCAGTGGGAGTAGTAACTCCGAGTCCTCCCAGCCACGAAATGTCAAGTTTAATAAAACATGAATAACATAAAAGCAATGTATATGGACAATACAAAACTTTAACATATATGATATGCTTTTCATGTTATGAAACAGATAACTAACAAATAACATAGCATGTGAAAGCTATCATGTGAAACCGATAATAAACTATAACTCGAGGTAGGGACGCTGGTATGCTAGCTCAGAGGTTCCTCTCAGAAACATGGCCATGATACACTCAAACCCTAATCAACACGTAATCATGTGAATCAGTTAACAATCGGTAATCCAAACTCTATCAATCCTAGCCGGCTTGCATCTCACCTTCTAGAACTCATCGAATCATACAAACATGAAAGACCAATACGTCTACAAACAGGCATAAGTTCCTAGTACAGTCAATAGAAGACTTCTGTAACTCGAGGCTATACCACAAGGTAGGAAAACATCCTAGTCCTAGACTGATCAGACCTAGCGACAACAGCTATTCCATTCCCAGTCTCATGACATAACCGTACACAAGAAACTCTGCTAGGCGACCCCCTAAACAGAGATGGCTAGTACTTAAGCTGGCTCCCTTCCCAAAGCGGAACTCTTAGGATGCCATGCCCCGACTTGGATATAAACCCACCAAGCCGGGACACAAACGCTATCAAGCGACACACTCCGTATGCTCGTTAAAGATAGTACGGCCTATCAATGTCGTGGTCCAAGCTACTCATTTAGAATTAGCATGGTCAAGACGCCATATACTCATAATTCTCTATGGGTACTTAGTCAACACGACACCAACCATATAATTAAACAGTCAAGGAAACCATTTCCTAACATGTGACTAATTGCATATAAATCATAATCAATTAACATATCGCCTCATATCTACTAAGGCTAATTCCGAATTAAATAAAACCTTACTTGAAGACAAATCCCCGACCCGAGTCCCGCGACGGGTCATCAGTCAAATCGGGGCTGACTAGATCTTAGTTTGACCAAACCCGTTGGATCAAACCGGCTAGAAACAGAGTCTTTTCCACATAGACTTGAACATAAAATCACATATTCATTACATGTTATTTAATAAAACTTCTAACATGTGAATTAGATTATATTATACCCAAAACCCCGTTTGACTTAAAGGATATCAAATTAAACTACGATCTCGTATTTATAATTTCTAACATGTGAGAAATAATAATTTTATGAAAACTTTTAAATTAAATATTTTACTTATTAATATTTCTCACTTGCTAATTATTACAAAACGCGATAAAAATGACGATAACTCAAAAACCGTCACAAGTCCCAAAGTGGGACCCACGGGCTGAGTTTTGGGCCGAACCCAACATGGGCCTGGATGGGCCCCACGGCCTGTTTTGGCAAAATGGGCTGTTTTGGCCTTTTTAACGGTTTTACTAAAAACCGTTTCTAATTATTCCCCGCATGCTTTAACATAATTAAAATCCGTCAAAACAACAATTAAACAATCAAACATCGACACAACCCAAAGACCAAAACCCGGACCCACCATGAACCAGCCCAGACCGGCCTGGACCGGGCCTGAACCGGCCTGGACCTGGTTTGGACCGGTTTCCAGCCACTATTTCGGCCACCACTAAACAACCACCCCAAATTGTTTCTTACATGTTTTAATTAATCAAACCATCATTTTAACAACCAATTTAACCATCCAACATACAACAATCATCATCATGAAGAAATCATAAAAATATAATAAGAACACCAACATATTTATAATTCCTACAACATATTAAAATTAACAACTTATCATGTTACTAACTAAAAATCATAAAATCATAATAATATAAATAAAAACTAAAGATGAACCAAAAACTAAAGAAAACCAAAGCTACTAAGGTATGTAACATCTATTCGTCGAGTAACTCGGAATCGTTACCTTAGCTAGAAAAATCAAGTAGCACCAAAATAATAAGAACTAAGAAAATAAGAAACCCGTCTTCTAATCATCTCCTAAAATATATGAGTCACCAAACTCGTCTTCAACATCTTCCCCTATAAGAAATGACAAGAAAAACATTATTAGACTTAAAACTTTGATTTTCCATAATTAAAGTGTTGAAAACGATTTTGTCGGATTTGAAAATAAACCGTACGTGAAGATGGGGAGCGAAGAGGAGATCCTAGAAATATAAGTTAGGACGGATTTAATTAAGAAATGAAGGTTTTATGAAGGTGTTGCTCAAGAACGGATGAAGAACGGATGAAGACACGCGAATAACGCTCCAAACGATTAAAGAAAGTGATGTTTTGATGCTTATTTGTTTGTTTGAAAAATGAAAAGTTGGTTTGTGGTAAATTGAGTGTTTGAGCCGTGAGTTTTATAGGCCAAAATAGTGAGTTGGGTTTTGAAATTGTTGTTATGGAATTGACCCGGTATAATAATTATATTACCGTAATTAATTAGATATTAAGTTAATTGAATTAAAAATCAAGATATTATGTTATTGTAATGAAAAGAAAGAAAATATCAAGGTCAAAGAGAGAGGAAAAACCGTGTGATATGGTGACTGTCGGGTCAGTTTTGTAACCGATTTGCGTAATTTTCGTTAACTGATCGATAAAGTTAATAAATATCTAGATATTTTGATTAGTTTAATCAAAAGAATTAAAATATCTAATGTGAGTGGAAACGATGACATGGGCGTTGACTCAGCCAAAGTCGAGTTTCGATTTTGTTGCGCTTTTTACGATGAGTCGGGAATAGTTAAATGACGTTCGGTTAAAACCGTAAACGTTATTCTTTAAATTCCGAATAAATTCAAAATAATTATATTAAATTATGATAAATCTTAATAAATCTAAATAAAAATAAATCAAAAATATTATTTTTTTAAATAAAATTTCGGTCTTCATACTTATGATACGAGTCGGGAAAAAGTCAACGGAAGTCAAAGTTGACTGAAAAGTCGAGAAAAGTCGAAGATGACTTAAAAGTCAAGAAAAGTTTAGGACGACTTAAAAGTCAAGAAAAAGTCAATGACGACTTTAAAAAGTCAAGGAAAAGTCAAAGACGACTTAAAAGTCAAGAAAAGTCAAAGATGACTAAAAACGGTCTTTTCATGGAATCCCTCAAAAATTCCAAATACGAACGCGGAATTTCAAAATAAGACTCGGAACAAAAATTCCTATTTTAAAAACTTAAGTTCTACTGAAAAGTGTTGGTAAATATTTTTACTTGAAAAATCGGGTATATTTCGGGTTGTTACAAGTAGCCCTTGGGCCAGGTTCATTACGAGGGGTTTCGGTCAAGTAGCGCAAGACGTTATTCGATAACGCCGCGCTCTTAATCGTTTGCTCTCACACGACGAAATTAGATCCATCGTCTATTAAGATGCATTTGTCCATTACGGACCTTAGCCATGAGTCTTAGCCAAGTTGAACGGTATTGTTGTTGTTATTGTTTGCCATTGCGAATTGATTCCTACAACAAAATTAGGAAATATTAACATTCATTTTTCTAATCAATTTTACTTGTAAAAAATAATTTAAAAAAGTCACTCATATAATGACCCCTCACGGAATTTTATAAGTGATTCCGAGACCCGCATTTTAGAAAAAATGAACATGTTATGCCACCTTTATGTAATAGACGGTAAGTCAACACTTTGACTAATTCTACTCCTAAAATTCTCAGTCGATAGATTTCATCTAAATTCGTCTCCTAGTCCCGAGATAACGCTTATCCCGTTGAGTCCAACCTAATTTAGGCATGTGATCGCATCACCCTACTTACCTGAGGTAAAAATGTCCACGTTGTGGTTGTCCTAATGAACACAGGATTCATAGGTGCTTTAATTGGTAAGGCTAAATCTCAATTTATTTTAAGTTGTGTGAGAGGTCTTGCTAATTTAGTTATTAATTCCCTATAAGTGAATTAAGTCGGCGAATTTTGAATAACGTTGAATTGACAATCAAGAAATGAAAATGCATGTTGGCGATTTTGGCATGAGCGGAAAACATAAGCAAGCAATTAAAAAATAATAAATCCTAGTATGGCCACCTAACTAATATTATTAACTATATGATTACAAAATCGGAAACCAACTCATTGGTCCCTTGCCTCTTCATGGAATACGCTCCAAAATGGCATCGTCTTCTGGAACACCGACTTCGTGAATCTCCATCTTCGTAATAAATAATTAAAAATATACAAATGAATACATAGAAGATTCCTATCATACATTTGATCTATAAAATGAAAGTATTAATTATTACAAACCGGCGATACGAGATCGCAATAAATTACAACCGAATCGGTATTCCCTTACATTACGGGTAATACCGATTAAAATAATCTAGGTCATCCTAGGTACAACTTGCATTCAAAATAAAAAAAAAAACTTACCTAGACTCCCGTAAATTAGTCCCTACTAATTTTGTTTGTATTTATTTAGTTTGATTTGATCGTATTTGCTAAATATAGAGGTTTAATCATAACATATATGAAATAAACCCAAATGAAAATTACAACATCATAAAAATTTGAAACCAAAATTTTTTTACATTCTGGAACATTTCCAGGAACTCTAAAAATAAAAACATTTGCCCAAAAATTTTAAATTAATTTTATGAACAAATAACTTTGTATTTATCGGTTTTATCAAATAAAAACCATTAAATATAGTACAATAGTGACAACAAATTACCAAATTTCACCACGATGATATAAATAAGATTGTAAAATGTACCAAAAATTTTCATGACTAGAAAAAGGAAGTTTCAATTTTATGAACATTATAATCTCATATTATCGACTTTTATCTCATAAAAATAAATAAACATGCAATACTTTATTAAAAGTTATAAAATTTTATATACAGTATTTAAGACATGCATGTGAGATCATATTAAAATTTCATGGCCAGAATCAACATGAAACTATTTTTAGTTAACTTTTGACATAACAATTGAATGTTAACTCAGTTTAAAAAGCATAAATCATAATAAATAGCAAATTAATCCGTAAAATCACCAAATTTGACCAAAAACATTTTGAAGTCAGTAGGTATGCATGCACAAAAAAATCTATCCAAAACAAATTTAAACTTTAATTTTTTATTTTTATTGGTTATCTTATAACTTAATAAAATTGCCCAAAATAAACATGCATGGTACAAGCTAGCTCTTATACCACATGAAATTTCATAGACCATAATTAAACTCCTATAATTATATTTACAAATTATAAATTAATTTGATTTTACTTTGATTTATGTAACATGCATGCGTAAATAAAAGGCATAAATAAATATAAGATGAAAGTTCCTTACATTAAGAAATTTCGGTATTAATGAGCACAATAAGAAACTCCCTTTCTTATTGATCTTGAGCTAAAACCAAAAGGATGATCTTCTTCGTATAAACGTCCAATATAGAAATTCTCCTTTCAAGAACACCCAAGACTAAACCCAAACAATCACTATAAATTTAGACTAGAAAATATAGTGACAAGAAGTAGCTAATATTAATATTATTAATTACTACTTTAGTAATATGAATATTAGTTGTAGTGAGAGTTTAGAGAAGGGTTAGAGAGAAATATAGCCAAAACAAGGGAATGAATAAGTGAATAAAATGAACAACCAAAGTGCTCTTATATAGGCACTTTGACCGGTCATGAATCGCCAAAAAGAGGTGACTTTTACTTCTTATTTTGCTTATATTATTCACATGCAAAATGGTAGAGTGTGGGATTAAATATAATCATGATCATGCATCATACCAAGTCATAATCACATGTTGTAGTGTAAGTAAAGAAAAGAACAATTTATAATTGTTTTTCCACTTACATATTTCGGCCCCCACTAGTAAGAAGTGGTCCATTTTGATTTTTAATATTTGTCCCACAATACTTATTAATCATATGCTTAATTATCTAGTATAAATAAGTGTTAATTTGATCATATAACAATTATATAACTCAAATTAATAAATAATATATACTTAACTTTTAAGTGTTATTTTTCCATTATATCAATATATAATGGGCCCCACGATGCCCAGTTAATTGATTTTACAACTCCTTGTAAAATAATTAACTAAATATCTCTACCTCAAAATATATGCATAACCTTGACTAATTTAATGAATTAACAATTAATTACTTAATCAAATCTTATTTAATCGTATTAAAATAAGACATAAAATTTTTTCAGTCAGTTATCGTATAATTGACTAATAAAATTAACCTGAATGAGCTGTTAACTCTATTTCCATTAAATAACTTTCGTAATCAAACATATATCAAATATATATGTAAATGACTAATTAAACTGTATTGTATACAAATAATTAGTTTCTGTTTGTGTCTCATCCTTTAGGTGTGACCGAAAGGGGTGAGCTGATCACCGCCGTAATACGACAACAACGTCTAACTATAGTCAGCTGATCATTATTTATTTACGTTAATCAACTGACGTGGAGTATCAATATACTACTTATCCCACGAATATTCTAAAATGAGATTTATTATAGAAATGCGCTATTGTGGAGGACATTTACTCCAACACCACCATGGAAGAGACGGTGCACGTGGTTATGACCTGGGTCAGGGGTGATCTGCTGCGGCATGGCTTATGGTCTCAACGACTTGCCCTGAATACGGCGGTGTGCTACTTAATGGCACCACGATTGGTGGACGGTGTGCTTCTTGTTTGCACCATGGTGCGCTACTTGATGGCACCGGATATGTGTGATGATGATATTGTTATTCCTTTATATTGATTATGTATATTTAAACTGGCCGATGTATTGTTTAGCTACCGTGACCCATACAATATTTTCGGCGTATGGCTAGTAGGTGTTTAACAGGTTTGACGATGATATGTGTTGATGATGGATGCATGCTCGGGCTTTCGGCGGTCTATAGTTTTACTTGTTTCTCTTAAGCTTATAAACTCTTGTAGTAGATCTTGTTTTGGGCCTTTGAACATTTGAGTTGTATTAATCTTTTGGACCTTGTATTTCATTTGAAACTTGTAACCTTTTGTTAACTTCCGCTTACTTTGTTATGTTAATAACTTGTTGAGACTCAATTTGATACATCCTACCCTCGGGAAACCGAGGCGTAGCATCTGTTATTTTAACATAAATAATATTAAATGTGCTTATAAATTAGTCATTTCAAATATTTTTTGATTAATTTGAGTTATATTTATGGGGTCATTTTATGGTCGGATGGCGTCGGATCTGGTCAATCAGGTTGGTTTCGTTTCGGTTTAAAAACTTTCGGGTCCTGTTGTGGTACACGGCGGGACCACGGAATGAGCGAGGACAAGCGTAGAAATACGCATATGTGGAGTCGCCACCAATTTTTATGGGAAATTGGAACCGTTCGAATACTTTATGTCATGTCAAGGCACAAAGTAATGACATGAACACTAAGAACTCGTTACCCTTAGCATTTTATGTCTAGAATGACTCTCGTGGATGCAAATGAACACGGATGTTCACAGAGATCTGGAGTAAGGGGTGAGGGTACGTATTTAGAAGCTCTTTAATCGAACACCTAATCATGCCCGCCTTGATAGCGACCTCTACTAATGATTAGGGAAATTGTTCGTACGTGATATGTTATCAATTATATGCATGCAATGCAACATTCAACATTTTAATCCTATCATGTGAATTAGACTATGTGGCAAACATGTAATTAGCACTCAATTATGTCGAAATTGGGATTTAGGGTGAATTATATACGAAAGGCAAAGAAATCGTACAATGACAATGACTAAATGAGATTACAATGGATTACGGTATCTACGTCATAAATATACTCAAAACGGAGATTTAAAGAAAGGGAAAAGGTTTGAAAAACTAAAGACGGATTAGGAGTAATAATATGATTAATAGTTAATTAATTACGTAATTAAAGCTACGTCAAGGCGAAAACAAAAGTCCAGGGACATAAATAAACCCAGAACAGGCGCAACAACAGCTGCGTCCTCTGGAAGAGACGCATCACTTGTTGCGTCTGTTCTTGAGTTGAATTCTGACTGTGAAGTCAGAATCGCGAGGAGTTAGTGTTTTTATGTATATTTACGCTGGATTATTGACCTATGACTCGAGTATAAGTGGTTTAAAATATTAATTATACTACAATTTGTATCAACAACGAATCTAGAGATTTGATATGAACGAATCGAACCTCTAAAACCCAAATTTGATTCAAAGACGAAAACCCGCTAATATTGAATTATTAGGGATCTAAGCCAAGAACAAAACGATTTACGAAAGATTAATAAAAAAGGAAGGATTAAAATAAGAAAAGGAAAATAAAGATGTAGAAACTAGAGGAAGAAGAAGAAGAGCAGGAGCAGGCAGCCTCTGGAAGAGGCGCAACACATGCTGCGACTCTTCGAAGAGGCGCATATGCTCCTGCATTTCTTCTCGGCGTCTGATCACTACAGAAAAGGTTTTATGAAAAGGTTTTTGATTTGAAATCGGTTTTGAATATATTTCTGACGTGAATCTTACATTAATAAATTAATAAATAATACCAAATAAAAATATGGGATTTACACCCTCAGACTTACATGTTGATGAAACGAGATTAACTAAGTTAACTTTTTAGCAATAGCTCGACTCGAATGTATGCAGAAACTACCCTCGTTAAAGGACTAAATTGATTGATTAATTGATTGATTGATTAGATGTGTAGTGGTCAAATTGGCCGGTCAATGCAATAACGTGAGTGGGTACCCAAAAGCATTTGAGCTTACGTGGTCGATTGATCAAGCACGTGGATGTCGACAGCTTAGAGCAAGGTCTAGAATGCAACGAGAGAAGAGAAGGGGTGGAACACTCGCGTGCTTCAAAAGTGAGAACGGTGCTCTCCTTTTATAGCCGAAAATACGAAGAGTTTGGGAACAACACAAACTTATCTCGAAAACGAAGAAAGCAAGGTAGGGAAGAGGCGCAGCAGGAACTGTGATCCTTTGAAGAGGCGCAGCATCTGCTGCGTCATTTCCCCATAAGTTTCCTTATGCGGAAGGAAGATTTTCACGTTTCTATTACGGAATTGTGGTAGATCTATATTTCCCTTCAAAAAAATATACGAGATAATATTTTTTAAAAAGGATAGAGTTTGAAATACTAATAAAAAACTCCAGAATATTCCCGCGCGTTCCGACTCGGAGTTTTAAAACAGTTTCTAGAAAAAAAAGCTATTTTTTAACCTGACTCCAAATGAACTCTAATGACTGTCAAAACGACCGTACTGGTGCGTAGATGACGACCAAGGGGTGACACAAGTGTTTGAGCTATCAATTGACTATAAACTTACGAATTGTCATATATCGTTCCGCGTACTAAACATGCGGCCCAATCATCACTAGGTGGTTGGCGGAAAGTGTAAACATGAGGTATCTACACATGTTTAGATCGCATCGGGTCAATTTAGGCTTCATCTCACATTGAAGGATCGTAGTTCGAGTCATCGGGTCTCAGGTAAGCCTTTCCGAGTCGGGTCAATTGGGTCGGGTTGCTTTACCAGGTGAGTAGACTTGGCAAACGAGTCAATTGCGTCGAATTCGGGTTGTTTGTGTTTCCAAGAATTCGGATTAGGACGGATCGAGTAGGATTATTTCGAGTTCATGTCATTTTTGGGTAAGTTATTGTTTTCAAGCTATTTATGGATAACGATTAGTTTGCGGTAATAAACACTCGAGTCAGATTAAATAGGGTCGGGTCAATTTGGATTTTGGGTATCAGATTTCAGTCCTCAAAACAAGTGCGAGTAAGGTTTAGGTCAGGTTATTGGTCCGATCATTCGTGTCAATTCAGTTTTGCCACGTCTAAAGGCGACAATAAGAGCACCTTTTAGAATAAGAGAGGCTTAAGGAAGACCAGTTAAATGAGCATTGAGATATTATGTAACACTGAGAAGGAAGACAAGAATATTTTGATGAAATAAAAAAGATTACAATTTAAACTAACTGTCATAAACGTTCTAAGAGTCATTGACAATAAAAGAGGTGGTGAGTACTATGGTTAATACATTGAGGATGCACAAGCACCTGGTCCATTTGCTAAATTTCTTCTCGAGAACGGGATTGTTACCCAATACACTATGCCTGCTTCTTCGGATCAGAATGATGTAGCAGAAAGAAGAAATCAAACGTTAATTGAAATGGTGCGTAGTATGAGAAGTTGTGTTAAACTTCCATCATTTTTGTGGGTCGATGCTTTAAAGACAACTGCGTATATGTTAAACCGGGTGCCTTCCAAGGTCGTCTTAAAGACGCCTTTTGAGTTATTTAAAGGTTGGAAACCGAGTTTGCAACATATACGCGTTTGGGGATGCCCGTCTGAGATGAGAATTTACAACCCATAATAAAAGAAAGTAGATCCAAGGACTATTAGTGGGTTTTTAATTGGATATGCCGAAAATTTCAAGGATTATAGGTTCTACGTCTCATAGCACTAGGATTGTGGAATCAAGAAATGCAAAATTTGTTGAGAATGATTTAACCAGTGAGTGTGATAATTTAAGAGAAGTTGAACCTGAAAAAAATCAACATGAAGCTTCACCCTCTACTTTAAGTGACAGGTTGATTATTGTTCACGATCCTCAAGACTGACCGCGAGTTCAACAACCAAATACATAAATTTCACAAAATGTTGATCAAAGTATGGTAAATCCTGGGGAGGAAGAATTTCACCATGAGAATGAATAAATTCCTTTAAGAAGATCTACTAGAGAAAGACGATCGGCTATTCCTATGACTATGTTACATATCTACAAGAATCGGATTGTAATGTTGAAGCTGATAATGATCCTATGTCAGTTTCACAAGCCATAAGTTCTACGGATTCAAAATTATAAATGAATGCTATGAAAGAGGATATGGACTCTATGGCGTCTAATCGAGTTTGGGATTTCGTCGAGTTGCCCAATAATGGTGTAAAAACCATCGGACGCAACTGGGAACTGGGTCTTTAAGACTAAGAAAGACTCACTTGCAACATCGAGAGACATAAGGCGAGACTCGTTGCTAAATGGTTCACTCAAAGAGAAAGAATCGATTACACGGGCCCATTGTCTCATGTATCAAAGAAAGATTCACTACGAGTGATCATGGCATTTGTAGCTCATTTTGACTTCAAGCAACATCAGATGGATGTGAAAACAACATTTCTGAACAACACTTTAGAGCAAGAGGTTTATATAAAACAACCTGAAAGATTCCCCTTTAAATATGGAGAGCATTTTGTTTGTAAGCTAAAAAAATCCATATACGGTTTGAAACAAGCTTCTCGCCAGTGTTATATGAAGTCTCATGAAAAGATTTATTCATTCGATTTTGAGGAAAACATCATGGATCAATGCATATACCTTAAGGTCAGTGGGAGTAAGATCTGTTTCCTTGCGTTATATGTGGATGACATTTTGCTAGCAACCAATGATAAGGGGTTGTTATATGAGGTGAAATCTTTGAAATAAACTTGATATGAAATATATGGACGAGGCATATTATGTCATTGGCATAAAGATCCATAGAGATAGATCTCGAGGCATTTTGGGTTTCTCTCAAGAAGTCTATATCAACAAAGTACTTGAAAGATTCAGAATGAAAGATTGTTCACCAAGTGTAGCACCTATTCTGAAAGGTGACCGATTCAGTTTAGACTAGTGCCCAAGGAATGATTTTAAAAGGGAACAAATGAAAAATGTTCTTTATGCTTCAGTTGTTGGTAGTCTTATGTATGCTCAAGTCTGTATCAGACCTGACATTTCATATGTTGTTGGAGTATTAGGCAGATATCATAGTAACCCACGCATTGATCACTGGAAGGCTGCAAAGAAACTGTTGAGATACATTCAGGGTACTAAGGATAACATGCTTATGTATAGACCAAATGATAGTCTTGAAGTGGTGGGGTACTCCGACGCAGACTTTGCTGGCTGCATTCATTCACGAAAATACACATCAGGATATATGTTTATACTAGCTAACGGAGCTATATCCTGGAGGAGTACGAAACACACATTGACAGCCACTTCTACTATGGAGGCCGAGTTCGTTTCTTGTTCTGAGGCTACCTCACATGATGTATGGGTGAAAGGTTTCAAATATGGGCTAAGAGTTGTTGACACTATTAGTCGTCCTATTCGAATGTATTGTGATAATTCAGCTGCGGTATTTATGGCTAAGAATAATAGGATTGAAAGTCGAAGTAAACACATCGGCATTAAATATTTGGCCATAAAAGAACATGTTCAAGAAAAGAAAGTGATCATAAAACACATTAGCACTGAATTGATGATTCCCGATCCCTTGAGTAAAGGCATGCCACCTAAATCTTTCAAGGGTCATGTAGTGAATATGGGATTTGGTTCCATAATGTGATACATTCATTTCTGTTGTTTTGAAATATTTTTTTCATTTGAAATTATGTACGTACGCGTTTTAGTTATTTATTTTATTGAGAGATATCATTATGGTTTATATCTAGAGCAAACATATGGTTTATTCATTAAGTTAAGTGTGAGTGGTGAGAGACTAAGTGTATTGATACATGGAAGATTAATTCTCGCTCTAGAGAATTTGTCGCTATGATTCATATTTGAAATCTATCTTGTTTAAATGGGCCAAGTGGTAGAACGTTCGATTTTATAATTATTAAGTAAATATTATTAACAATAATATTTAATCTAGTTAATTAATAATCCTAATTATGTGGCCATTTATTTGGCAGTCAAACCCATGGACTAAAACTGCGCTTCATACACTCCCCACTTTCAGGAATCACTCCCACATTCATCTCACGTATAACTCCTCTTTGATGGCAAGAGCAGTATATAGAACTATACAATTTCATTGTTAAAGGTCACCAAATCTACTCTCTCTTAAGTATAATACACCATCTATACTAGTGAGTGTGAGGGTTTGGAACCTAAGTCAATCGTTGGAGACGGGTTTTTGTAAACAGGAACAAAAGACGGGTTTTATTAAAGCTGATAAGGAATTCATTAGCATTGGCCGGAGGTTTTAATTCTCGATCTATTTTATCGCTTCCGCTATATTAAATTATTGTATTATTATTCAATAATTTAAACATGCATATTAAGATGATTAAGATGAATTAAACTTACATGCAAAAGATACTCAAACAATACTGTTAAACCAAAAGATATCCCTCACTCACTAAATTACCCATAATTAGAAGAATTGCATCGTCAAGTATAGTTTCATGAAAATAAAGCATTTGCTCGCAACTCATAGATTTGAAGAAGCAATTTGTAGATTAGAGGAATTCTATGATGATATGGAAATATTTCGTAGTACATCGTAATATATTGAAAATATTACTCCCTCCTATTCTATGGATTCTTCCCTTTTCATTTAAACTCTATAATTAAGGAAATGAATTTGGACCACACAAAACAATATACCCCACATGCAATTAAATATGGACCACACAAAACACACAATCCCACCTCCAAAAATGGAAATAGGGAAGAAAACATGAATAGACCAAATAAAAAATAGGGAAGAATAGATGGAATAGGAGGGAGTATTTAATTCCTATTCTTAGATTTGTTTTGTCTTGTAGAATTAGTAATCGAGTACTATATAACCAACCATACATGTATATTGTAGACAATTATATATACGAAAAATATTTCCCAAATATTCTTTACAGATTTTACCATGAATTTATTGTTATCTACTTCGTCTGTTCCAGTTAATAATTTACACTTCCTTTACTTTCGACTCACAAAATAAAGTAAAGGAAAAATTACAATTTACCACCTAATATATTCTCGTTTTACAATTTACCACCTAATATGTTGTACTTTGCAAATTACCACATAACTTTTATGTTCATTACCACCAATATCGCTTATTTTACCTTATATTGACGGTTTTGTGTAATTAACGACTCGACTTCCTTTTATTGTCTTACGTAAAATTAGAATGACCAATACACCTTTAATCAATTAAAATGATCTTCCCTATATTATAAACCTACTGTTACTTCCCCCAACCAGTTAGTACATCCCCAACCCTCAATTCTTCCCCATAAAATGTTTGAATTGCGGCATCTACCATAATTCTTTTCCAGAGTTGACTTCATTCAGGTTTGATGCGTCTCATATCAATTTGGATGTCTAATTGCAAGGAGGAATGTAGTTGGACAACGAATGCTAGGTAAAAAAGGAAGCTTTTAATTCAATTTCAGATATCTCAAATTAGTCGGCTGAAAGAGGGGGAAATAAACCGACTTCAAAGACAAATTAACTTGTGTCTCATTTATACTGCAATGTCAGCACAAACGAATGAAGCTTTTATAGTGCAATGTCAGCACAAATTAATCGACTGGAATAGGGAAAAAAGAAGGTTTTATATTGCAATGTCAGCACAAAAGACTTGAACATACAAAACGGAAAGAAAATGAAGCTTTTAATTCAGAACTGTCGGCACAAACAAATACAAGAACAACAATGAAGCTTTTATTACTGTTCAAAGAATAACAATAAACCCAGATGGAATGTTGAAATAACCAAGAGGATTGTCGACTAAGCCCAGATGAACGACGAATATACGTATAAGTGAGTGTCGGATGAATAATGGTGGTGAAAAATAGATGATTAAAGGTGGAGAAAGGGGATGAATTAATTCTAGGGTTTCATTTCCCCCAAATTGACGAGTTCATCAATTGGGAAGAAGTAAATGGAATGTAAGAGTAATAAGATCATTCTAACTGATTAAGGGTATATTGGTCATTCTACTTTTACATAAGACGATAAAAGGAAGTTGAGTCGGTAATTACACAAAACCATCAATAAAATGTTAAATAAGTGACATTGGTGGTAATGAACATAAAAGTTAGGTAATAATTTGTAAAGTAGAACATTATAGGTGGTCAATTGTAAAAAAGAAAACATATTAGGTGGTAAATTGTTATTTATCCTTTAGTTCTATTGATTTTATATATTTCTCCTTTAATTATTCTACCGCGTACAGGGCATGAAAATGCTTTATGCATTGTACGGACACATTTGACTTCCGACACATTTTACACCTTGATTATTTACCTCACCGTTATGATTCTAAAATTTACAGTTAGATCATCCCCAAGAAAGGTCAATAGGTAGGTCATGACCTTGCTTGGTCATGGTAATTAAACATTAAGGAAGATAATCTTGTGACCTTATTTTGTTAATTTGTGACCAAATCATATATGGTCAATTTGTGACCTTGCTTGAAACAAATTGACCTTCTTTGTGACCTCTTGTGTGTAGCTTTTCTATTGGTTGAATATTAAAGAACAAAAAAAAAGAAAAAAAAGGGCTGAAATCTTGTCAACGGCAGGCAGGCTGCTGCCAGTTTCACTTTCCAAACATCTTCATTCAACTCATTCCATTTCACAACCACTACCTACCAACAATAAAATTAAACACACATTTAATTAACCAACAATAAATTACACACATTTAATTAACCAACAATAAAAAAATCCTATAAAAAGAAGCCAGACTCAGTAACTTTTTTTCATCTTCCAAAAAAAATAAAATAATATTCACAGTAAAAAAAACCAAACAAATTTATATCTCTCTAATTTTAATAAAATTATGGATTTAAATGAATACGATATTTCAAAATATCCCACCGATGATTATTTATCTCAAAATAATTTAACTTTCGATTTAAATCAAAGTACTCATATTTTTACCGAGTTATTATCGAGTTCTCATACAAGTCAAAATCTCGATATTTTTGGAAATCTGATATTGTTGTCTCAACTCCCAACTAACAATTTTGTACAAAAAACCCCTCTTTACTGTGCAAGAATATCCAAAAAAAGACCATCCCAAAAAAATCACATCAATTTAAAAATCGGCGGAAAAAATTGGACAGAAAAAGAGGATGAAGCTCTAAAGCCCGCTTTAGTTTTATGTAGCACCGACTCAATATTTGGGAAAAACAAAAAAACCAACACAAGATGGAATTCAGTTTTCTATTTATATGAACAAACTCGTAAGGAAAATTCAATTCAAGGTGAAATTGGGATTAGGAGTATTGAGGATATTAGAAGTCGTTTTAAACAACTCAATTTCCTAGTAAACAAATGGGTTTATTGCTACTTTCAAATTCTTAGTCGACCACCGTCAAACGGTACTAACAATGAAGACGACATAGAACTAGCTCAAAAAATATTTCGTAATGTGAACGATAATAAAGAATTTGTTGATTTTCATATTTACAATAAAATCATGAGTAAGCAAACCAAATGGAGTTTACAAAAAATCAAATTGATGCAAGTGAGAATATTGTTTCGTCGGGTTCAAAAAGGTCAAGGATCGAAATTGATTCTAGCCCATCAAGTGTTAATATTCCTCCCATGTCGAGTATTAATGTCCCAACCCTATCTAATTTTAATGTCGACGCTTACGAACGACCCGAAGGAAGGGAGGCCGCAAAAAAAGAAAAGGCAAGGTAAAGCTCCTATGGCCGGGTCCGACTCGATGTTTACTCCCGATGATCTTTTAGTTCTTGAAGGAAATAGAGTAACAAAAAAAAGAGCAAGTTGAGTTTTGAAAAAAAAAAAATGGAAGCAGATCTGAAATTGAAGTAATACGAGCTCAATCCCGGAAAACTGAATTGGAGATGACTTCGCTAAACACATTGCTCTCGCAACATGATTTGAACCCAAAAGATCAAGAAATGGAGGACAAGCTAATCGACAAATATATGTCCCAACTCTAATTAACTAATTATGTTTTAATTTTAGTTTTTAATGTGTTGTTTAATTATGAATAAGACGGTTTAATTTCATCTAATTTGCAAGACAGTTTAATTTTATCTAATTTGCAAAACGATTTGCTCACAAAAAAGGAATAACAACAAAAATATTTTGAACAACACAGAAGGAGCAGCAATATATATTAATAATAACAACACAACAATAATAATAACAATCAGCATAAATGTATATTGAACCAACAACAAAATTGACAACACAACCAACATCAATATAGATCATATTAAACGAGATATGAAAATAATAATAATAATAATAATAGTAATAATAATAATAATAATAATAATAATAATAATAATAATAATAATAATAATAATAATAATAATAATAATAATAATAATAATAATAATAATAATAATAATTTTCTTGAGGGCCGATGTCCACAAGCTCTTGGTGAGTACATTGCCAGCGCTCCACTCACGCTGCTTGTTAAACCTGGGGGTGGTGTTCGTCCTATTGCTGTTGGCACCGTCTGGAGACGTCTTGTTTCTAAGGTAGGTGCTTGTTTGGTTGGTCCTTCTTTGTGTTCTTATTTTGCTGGTCTTCAGTTTGGGGTTGGGTTGTCCGGTGGAGGAGAGGCTGTCTTACATGCCTTGAATCGGTTCATTGAGGCTCGTGGTGGTGATGTGGGGCTTTCTATGTTGCTGGTTGACTTCCAGAATGCTTTCAACCTTGTTGATCGTGTAACCATGCTTTTGGAAGTTCGTCGTCGCTGCCCGATTCTTTCCTGTTGGGTGGAGTTTTGTTACTCTAGTCCTGCCCGTCTATATTATGGGGAACATTCTTTGTGGTCTTGTCAGGGAGTCCCGCAGGGTGATCCTTTGGGACCCTTGCTTTTCGCTTTGGTTTTGCATCCCTTGGTGTGCAAGATTCGAGATTCTTTTGATTTGAGTTTGCAAGCTTGGTACTTAGATGATGGCACCATTGTTGGGGATACTTTGGAGGTGGGGAAGGTTTTGAATTTGATTATGGCAGATGGTACTCAGTTTGGTCTCCATCTTAATGTCGCTAAGACTGAGGTTTTTTGGCCTACTGAGGATCCCCGTAGTCGATTCCCTGGTGTTTTCCCTCCTTTCATTGCTCGGCCTTTGCGTGGTGTTTCTATTTTGGGTGGGCCTGTCAGTACTTGCTCTAGTTTTGGCAGTGAGCTTGTGGCGAAGAGAGTGACTAAGACCATCGAGCTGATGGATTTAGTTGCTAGGCTTGAGGACCCGCAATGTGAGTTGCTTCTGCTTAGAGCTTGTACGGGTATATCTAAGCTCTACTTTACCCTCCGTACTTGTTCCCCAGAGAGCTTTGGGTCTGTCCATCTTCGTTTTGATGCAGCACTTCGTTCTCGCTTGGAATGTATTGTCACCGCGTCTGGGCCTGGTTTTGGGGATTGGCAGTGGCGCCTTGCCACTTTCCCTTTTCATCTGGGTGGGTTCGTTGTTTATGCTGCCGGGGATGTTTTTCATTATGCTTTCCTAGCGTCCCGTTTGCAGTCTGCTGATTTGCAGGCTAAGCTACTTCGGTCTTCAGGTATTGTGGATTCTGGTCCTACTTTCAACAATGCCTTGCGGGTGTTCTCTGAGACTACAGGTTCTTCCTTTTTACATGATCCTAGTGAAATCGCTGCCCCTAAACTTATGAAGAAACTGGCAGATATATATTTTGCGAAGATTGCTGCTACT
>JAIUZE010014564.1:0-40412 GCA_022085475.1 Heliosperma pusillum | reverse complement strand
CTAAAAACGGTCTTTTCATGAAATCTTCTCAAATTCCAAATACGAACGCGGAATTTCAAAATACGACTCGAAACAATAAATTCTATTTTAAAAACTTAAGTCTGCTGAAAAGTGTTAGTAATTATTTTTACTAGAAAATTTGGGTACTTTTCGGGTTGTTACAAAAACGACCTGACCCAAAAAGACCAGATTCGTAATGATTCGACCAAAAAATGACCCGATTCGAAGGTGACCCAAAATGACCCGATTCGAAGGTGACCCAAAATAACCCGAATGAGTAATGACTATTGACTAATATGTGACGTCTAGATATGAATTAAACCATCAACGATTGATAAGGACATTTGTCCAAGTGGAGAAAAATTCAGAGTCTCTACGACTCATTTACAACTTCCTCTTAACACGAAAGCTTGCACTTCAATTAATATTCTTCCAAACTAATCAACCCAAAGAAAACCCACATTTCAAAATGAGGAAAGGGCTATTTGACAAGCAGGCAGACTTGTACGTGGAAGCCCGACCCGATTACCCGAAAGAATGGTACAAATGGTTAGCGGATCGAACCCCGAGCCACTCCTTGGCTTGGGATGTCGGTACTGGAAACGGTCAAGCTGCCATTGCTGTATGTACTCCCTTAACTTCTCTCCCTTTTATATTTCTGTTTTATGTGCTGGATTTACGTTTAATTATACACATGGATGTCGATCTGTGATTTGTTACAAACAATGTTTGATTGGGCCATGACAAATTCTCATTTGTGACGGGCACATACTTCTAACGGACGCATGATTTTTATGTAAAGGGCGAACCGGAAAAAATTTCAATCAACTATTTTTTGTTTTTTTTTTTGGTGCAACTACTATTTTTTGTTTTATAAAGCATTTTTTTGTATTATGGATATTTTTTTGTCTTAAAATAATGTTGTAGAAAGTCGAAAATAAATATAAGAACGATAAACTCTCAAAGTAGCGGTATTCTTTATAAAATAATATCTAAATTGGTAAGTGTATAGTATCGGTTAACATCTTTCTTAAGATAATAAGAACATGTTTGGCCTAAATTCTTAAAAATGAGTTTCTATTTCTTAATCTTAACTTTTTAAAAGGAGTTTTCAAAAATTATTAGTACCAAATTTATGCTTCTATTTTTATGGCCAAGAAGAGACTTTTTTTGTTTTTGAGAAACTTTTTTTAGCTTCTAAATTATTGTGGTGTTTGGCCAAAACACTTTAAAAAGTTAGACTAAACACACACTTAAGAATATAGCATATTCAACCAAAACATCTACTGTGACAACCCTCGCGAATGCGGAAATAAAACATACAAGCATGTGATTTAATTAGCGGAAATACTGTATTTTTAAAACTTTTTACATGCAAATAGAAAATACGAGGAGTGTCAAATATTACAAACCAAATACAAAATACTACAAGAAACATAGTCTCTCAAAATGTTAACAAAAGACAAAGTTATTTAGCAACTAGCTAAGAAACGTCTAGGGGTGAATCATCCAGGTCAACGCCCGCTAGCTCACACCCGAATCCAAAATACCAAGCAAAAAGTCATCCAAGCAAGCAACATGTTCATCCATGAAAAACATGAACGCCACAGTCAGTAGGGAGTAACTCCGGGTTCTCCCAGCCATATCACATTAAACGTACATAAAAGGAAATACAGAAGTAGAAGCATGCATATATAGATATACATGTGAAATACGATAAGAATAGATAAACAATTCAATATATGATGATAAGAGCATATGAAGTACAATCCGTAACCATCATGCTATAGATAGACTCGGGGAAGACACTCTTAGGCAACCAAATACGCTCACAAGGGCTTGCATCTCACCGTTAGCGGTATAAGTTTGATAAGATTGAGACTCGACAAACAAACCATGCTAAGTCACCCAATGATCCCGAATAATCAATCATGTAATCCTCCATCCAAACATACCAATACATTGACGACATCTCTCACGGTAAATGCCACGCACTAGCACCGTGTACATGACAAGTATGATTAAAAGACATCCACGGGATAAGACATTTCCCTGAACGCATACACGATGCTACATTTCGTATATGTAGACTAATTTCCTCCCGGTAGAACGACGATAATAATACGGTCCTAGTCTAAATCTGGCCAGACTCCCGAAATCACATTTTCGGTTCGACATGCGATAAACATTTCGCATCCAAGACTCGGTCAATCATAGACGCCGAGTACCCCAAATTCGGTCGACATTCACGAAAGAGGCGGAATAGAGCACAAGCCTCATAACAAGCGGTACGCTACATACAAATGACACCACCTCGCCAGTATACAATATTTGACGGCCAGGTCGATCAACGCAAAGCGTTCGGCTCCCAACAACGTCGTCATATGCCCACTAACACATGCAATTAAGCAGTAAGGATACACTCCCCGTTCCGATATTCCAGCCTAACGAACGTGGAGGTAGCCAAGGGAATGAGTGTACAAAGCACATAGAAAATTAGTGCTCAAACCGTAACATTTGTAAAACCGACTCAAAGTGGGACATATCAAAAACCGTCACAAAACATGAGAATAGGGAATTATATAAATTTAACTATGATAAAAATGAATCAATACATGATACATAAGCATTAGAACAAGTTTATGAAGCATAATAAATAAGAAACATAGATCGTCTCTCCAAAACAACGTCTTTGGAAACCAACTAAAACAAGGGTCCACTTCAAACGGTCATAACTAGAGTTCTAGACATCAAAATGCAGAAATTCCAAATGGAGGTGATAGCTTATCTTCTTACGGTTCCTACGGGATGTCACAAGCCCAAACCAAGCAAGTAACAAAGGAGATATGATCATTTTACGAAAAGGGGTTAGTGCAGGAAAACTGCAGTCGACTTGGGAAACTGGCAGCAAGAAACGCTGCCAGCGCCGGACGACGCTGCCAGCGTCCCACGACGCTGCCAGCGTCCTTTGCTGGACTCAGGCACGATCAAATCCCAACATGTTATCAACAACAAAAATCCTCATTTATCATCACAAACCATCAATTCTCATATCAATTAACAACTAACAACAACCATCATCAACAACACAATTCCTATGATTACTAATCTTATTCTAAATACGATTACTAACATAGAAAACAATAAAACACGTAAATGATATCGAGTAACCCTTCACCGTTACCTTTTCGCGTCTTCAATCCGCGTCAATGTCCTCTTCTATCAAGAAGTAGTCTTTGTCGGGGTCTTGGAGGTCACCACCTACAATTAGATAATAAAAGATGAATATAATTCACCTTTGAGAAAGACGGGTAAATTGAAAAGCGAGAAAGACGGTAATTTTATTACCAATACGGATAGAGGACGATGAGAGGGAAAGAATGAGACGAACCTAGGTGAATTTGAGCGAGAATTGAATGAGTAGCGACGATTCTAAGATGGATCAAATATGGAGGCTAGGTTTTTGGGGATTACTTGGTGAGGAAGATGAAGTTTGAGTTGTGAGGGAGTTAGGTTATGAGGGAGTATATGAAGGAGTAAGTGGAAAAAGTCAATAACGTCTTAAGACGTAATTTACTTGAAATCTCGCGTAAAGTCCAAATACGAACTCGGAAATTCTAAATTAGACATGAAAAATTTAATTTACGACTAAAACTAAATTTCGCTGAAAAGTATCCGTAAAATACTTTTACTATAAAAATATGGTACATTTGCGGGTGTTACATCTACGGCTCAATGGTAAAGATAATAACATATGACAATGAGATCTAGGATTCAAATTAACCTAGATCCCAATTTTTGGCTATACAAATAAGAGATTAGTAAATGGGCCTGGACCAAAATCAAGAAAAAAAATCTTACAAAAAATGTGATGGTGCCAAAAATAGACTAGGCCACTTTATATCCAAATGACACTCTGTTCCAACTCCACTACTATAAATCCTTGCATTTAAGAATACTTAAAGCATAAATTTCATGGTTGGCACTTAGGGTTGAGCAAGTTTAGGTTCGGACCGGTAAAATGGACCACACCGGACCATTTGGTATGGACCAAATCCGGACTGAATTCTTTTAGGTCTGGTCTTCGGTTCGTGTTTTTTAAAGTTTCGGTCTTCGGTCCGGTCCGGATCAAGACCGGTTTTTTTCGGTCCATTTCGATCAAAAACCGGATCGGTCTGAAAAATTTGGGTTTGGTCTGGTCCAGGACCGAAACTGTTAGGTCTGGTCTTCGGTCCACTAAATTTATTTGTTTGGTTTTCGGTCCGGTCCGGGTCGGTCTGGTCTGGTCCGGTTTTGGACCGAAGCTCAGCCCAGGGCACTTGTTCCTTTGCCCCCCCCCCCCTTAAATCTGCCCCTGGTGACCTCTCACACTCGATTAAGTAATAGCAAGTGGAAAGCAACTAGAAAAGGGTTTTGAGAGGTTACAAGCTTGTCACCTTGACAATAAAATCTTACGAAAATGCAATGGTGCCAGGAACACTTCAAATATATAGGTTTCTGAAATTTTATGGTGGACACTTGCCGCCCTTAAATCCGTCCCTGGTGACCTTTCACACCCGGTTAAATAATAGGAAGCGGAAAACAAGTAGGAGAGGGGTTGTGAAAGGTCGCAAGGTCGTGACTGTGACAAGCAACATTTGCTATTGGACTATATGTATTCCTTGCTCGGTTGACTTTTGTGTTGATATTTTGGTTTGAGGCTCCGTCAAGGATGTGGAGTAATTGACGAGTAAATCTTCAAAAACGTACTATGTTTTAGTTACTCAAATCATACCATAATATACTCCTTTTCTTTTACATTTTATTATCCTCTTTTTTCTAAAGTTTATTATAAATTAAGGGTGATGCTCATTCATGGACCTGATTTACTCAAACATGAACACGAATGACCATTTGACCCTTCTAAATTATTTTTTTTGCAATCTATCTCTCCAGTTATTACTCCCTCCCAGCACCACCAGCCAACCACCACCGCCGACAACCACCTTGAACCACCCTCAGCCACCTTGAATCACCATGACCACCGACTCCTATGCCTTCATTAACACCACCGGACACCGGACTACCACTTGACTACCCATACCACTCACCCCGACGGCCTTAAGCGTTCGAACATGTCCCACTCAATACCCAGATTCAATTCGCCACCGCCCCCTGCCACCACTATCCTGCCAACCGTCGACGGTCGTTTTTCTCAAGCCCGCTTCTCCCAAGACCCAGATCCGCCATGTTTAACACCACTGGAACCCTATGCCACCACCCCTTCACAATTGCAGTAATAGCAGTAGACCGACGACAACCATATGCTTCCGTCAACTGTCAGCCTAAGCACCACCATCTAGTCTTTCATTCAGTTATATGGTACCCACCACCACCAGCCCGCCCGTCACAACCACGGCATAAACATCCCCCCTCTTCTTTATCATCAATTTTCATTGACAATAATTCATTTAAAACCTAATTTCATTAATCTAATTTAATTTAATCACCCTAATTTAACATAAAGTTAATAAATTAGAAATATTACTTGATAAATCTGAGGATTAGCCTTCATAGTAATTTGATAAATTTTATAAGTTTTGTGAGGCTGAGATATAGAGAGGTTTGTTTATTGATTTTTGGGGGAAGGGTCGGGAAATTAATGGCAAAAAGTCCATGAAAGAGTAAATTTTGCCCTTAAAAGAGCAATTACGATGTCAACTAATTTTGGTATGTTAAATGAGTAAATCACCACTTTTACCCTAATTGAGGTAGAGTAGTAATTTTATCTCTATTTATTAAATATTTACCTAAATGAAAGCTAGGACAATAAAAGTGAAATGAATACTTCATATATTAGGAGTATTCTATTCGAGTGGTACGATTTTAGTGAATGACACAGAGTAACATCTACTAGACTAATAAATTAATAAATAACTAGTATAGATCCCGTGCAAATGCATGGTTTTTTATATAATAATGTATAAAGACGTTAAATATTATATAGCTTGGTAACATGTGTAAGCGGTTAAAGAGAAAAAAAATTGATAGTTTTCACACTAAATAAGATTGACGTGTAAATTGAAGATGCTGTTTGGCCTTGCTTGTGTAAAATAGCTTTTCCTTTTTAAAAGTAGTTTATTCACAAGCTACTTTTTGGAAAAAAATTAGTTGTTTGACCATACCATTATAAAAACTTCTTATAAGTTTTATATGTTTGGCCTAACTACTTACACCAAGTTTTTTTTTTTTGCTTTTTTTCTATAAACCAAGTTATTTGTAAAATCATCATTTGAATACAAACTAACATTTAAAAAACGTACAATTCCCACGATACCCCCGAACTTTGATAGTTTGCCCGAAATACCCAAAATTTTGACCCCGAGAAACTTTAAGTGGCCATAACTCGGGTTTAAAAACTCGTAAAATGACGAATTTTTTTTCAAATCGTTGATCTTTCCGAGAGATACAATTTGAAAAACAAATTTGTCGTATTTTGATCCCGTGGCTAGGAGTTTTCGTATGTCAAAGTTTTTTTCACCGAACAATTTTGAGTGACCATATCTCTTGGTCACGAGTTCCGAACTCGCCATTTTTTTTTTTCAAATCATAGTACTCGGAAAGATGAACGATTTGAACAAAAAAAATCGTCATTTTCCGATTTTTTAAACACGAGTTATGGCCACTTAAAGTTCGCAGCAAAAATTTGGGTATTTTGGGCAAAATTTCATAGTTCGGGGTACCGTGAGAATTTTACGTTTAAAAAATTTATGTAATCACTCGACAACTGTACTAAAACTATATGATTACCGTTCAAAATTATAATATTACACACCTTCATCAAATCAAATTATGTCAATAAATAAAAAGATTATATTTGTACACTACAAATTTTAAAGAGGTATTCCCTTCGTCTCATTCATTTGTTTACCTTTTATATTATTTTTCAAACATTTTAATTAACAGTAAATAAATCATTGGGACGGAGGGAGTATAAGATCATATGAAGTAAGATTTTAGCAATGCAAAATAGTTGTAGTTGATGACTGATTACATGCTATGTTGATGGGTGTATGCCGTATACGTAGGGGAGAGAAGCAACAAATTGAGGAGAAGAGAAAATGGAGCACCATAATCCAACTTATAAGGAAATAATGGTTTTGTGGAAGGAAAAAAAAGTCCAAAATAATTGAGTTTTTGACACTTTTTATGAAAAGTAGAATGAGAAGTAGAAAATACCTACTTCTACTTTTTGGGGTCAAGAATTAGTTTTTAACTTTTTAAAAGTAGTTTTACATATACCTAACTAGATTTCATGCCCGTGCGATGCACGGGTTTACGTTAATGTTATTTTCGTAATTTTCCTATAACAGTTAACTTATAAAAATAATTTTTTGAAGTTTTAAGACTATAATAAAATATACTCCGTAATTTTTTAAAAAATAATATTGATATATTGATTCAACTTATTCTATTTTAAACATATGTTACCAACCTTGTCGGGGGACTCAAGTTATATTTGATCTATATTATGACTCGAAAAATGATTCAAAGTACCTAAGAATTAAGCTCTCTAAGACAATGTTTAAGAAACTCAAAAGATTTTGGGTTTATTGAATTTTATGTTTGTAACGGCCACATTAAGGTGGAGGTTATTATTCAATACATATTAATCATGTATTGAATTACTCTTTTAATAAGTTAATCAATCACATTTAGTATGTGATTAAATAAGCTTTTCATCTCCCTTGTAACTCCTATGTGGAGAGATTATAAGGAGAAGGAAAAGGCTAATGAGATGACTAACTAATAGACACATACAATACACACGCAAAAGATACATCTCTAGAGGCTAAGTCCACCATCAATATGGGACTTGAGATTTGGGGCGTGGACATATTCCGGGACTCTAGTAGCCGCCGGAGGTACGATATATGGTAGTGGGCAGTTAGCGAACACAACGATCCGATCGCTTCCGCATAAGGTAAGTCCTTATTTTCCAACAGTGGTATCAGAGCAAATGTGTTTTGCTACTGCTCCTATTTTTTTTATATACGTTTTTTTTCCAGGTCTTATATCTCATGCGTAAAATATTCTACTAGTTTATTTGTGGAATCTACTAGTTTAAAGTTTATTTGTGTAAATCTATCATGTGCACTGGCCTGAGAAAAAGATCTGCTTCTGTGAAAATAACGTTGTATATCCAATGAATTACAATAATAAAATCATATGTACATGTTGCTGCATATATGAATTCGTTTTTTTTATGCTTGATATGGTTATTACGAATTTGTTTCACAGCCAGTAATGGATCTATTGTATTACGTTGTGTCGGTTTTACGGTCTTTTGTCATCAACTGATTATTTATTTGCTCTTGGCAAAGGAGGCGTTAGTTACGTTCGTCCTAAAAGTTGCATTTTGTGTGTTTACGAGCCTGTTGGAAGTGACTGTAGGTGTCACGAGCCTGTTAGAGTAATTCAAAACTGACCTTACTTCGTTAATTCGTTTAACAGTGACCAAAATCGAGACTCAAACTCTCGGGCCTGTGGAGGTTAAGTCTTTGTGACGACCGTTCACCTCAACCCTCTGTCATAACCACATCTATTTGGTTGAGTCGGTCGCACTCGACTTTACGGTTGGAGTGTATTTGTCACACTTCAGTGGTTGAATCGCGTGTCGAAGTTGCCCGCCGACATGTGAATGACACGTTTTTTTTCATTTACCCTTTCGTCAGATTCGTGTGTCGGAATCTTGATTGGCTATTGTTGGCTTCTTTGTGAAACCATGTTTTGCCCAGAAAATGAAAAGGTAGAAGGTGTAATTTAATTGAAAGAGGGGAGGTGAAATGAGTGAAACGATGATGATATAGTGTCACATAACTAAAGAAGTAGACTACTAATTTTATGTTGTCTGATTTTATTTTATCCATTTCTTATGTGTGTGTTGCTTGGTCCTCTGTTTAATTTTATATGATACGGAGTATATATATATGAAGTACAAATTTGTTTTGTATGTAAATTTTGAAAAAAAAATTTCTAATTATCTGAGTGGTAATTGTTGTTACGCTAATTTCTTTAGTTATTTATAAGTATATGAATCTGTTTCATTATAAGATTTCTCTTATGTCATGTGAATTTGTTTCATGTGTAGATATTTGTATGATATTGATTGAAGCCGAGTAGTTTGGCTCACGTTTTACGACGTATATGAATATGTTTCATATTAAGTTAAGTATAGGAGGCATATAAATATGTTTTATATGTGTGATTAAATATCTTAGTAATTTTGATTATACTCCAAATTTTATGAGTATGTCTCATAATGTTATTTTTTTTTTACGTGTAAATGGTAAATATCTGAGTGATATTTTATAAGTTACGTAAATTTATTCTTGTATGTAATTATCTTAGTGATCTTCATTTTCTTAGCAATTGGCTAGCAAATTTATGGGTATGAGAAATACTAATGTTTGACTCCGTGTCCGATTTAGTATGTGCTACTCACAATATGTGTATATTGTGTTTTTTGCAAGACAAAGTTAGAATTTACGAATCAGTTCCATTTCTTTTATCTTGTCAAAATTGTGTAATTTTGTATTACACGTACGAAAATAAAAGAATATCTTAATGACATTTGTTGTTGATGAGATTTTATAACTTACGTACAAGGCTTATATCTTAGTAATATAATAATTATTGTAAATTTGTTTTACAAAAGTACTTATATTTTTGTGATATATCACATGATTAAATACGTAAATTTGTTTTACGTTAATTGGTAGAAGATTTATATCTTGGTAATACTCTTGTACATGTAAATTCGTTTTACATAAGAGACTGTGTTATATCTTAGTGATATATGTTATGTAAAATTAGTTTTTACATTTACATGAGAGATGGGGAAATCTTCGTGATTGAGAATTGAATACATATTAGTTATGATATCAAATTACAAACTTTCATATGTGTTATATGATCAAGTTTTTTAAAATTAACTTTTTTTGTTAAAGTTGTGTAAATTCGTTTTGCACGGAATTTGTCTAATATCTAAGTGATATTATTATTTGTGCTAATTTGTTTAGCCATGTTACAAGGGTAGTAGTGGCTAATTTATTTAGTGGTTTATAGAGGGTAAATGAATTCGTTTCATTTAATCTTAAGAGAAAATTATATTGTTGAAATTTCTCGTTTATTGCGTTTGAGATGATTATGAGCTTAGCGAAATTTTCGAACGAACAATATAAATGAAGGGGTTTTAATAATTTAATGGCGAATTGTGCCTTAATCCATATACTTGTGTATGACAACGTGTGTTTTTTTTGTGATTTGTTCACCAATGGTAAAGCGGATTGTACATTGATAAATAAAGTAATAAGATTTTGTATCTTATTAATAATCACGAGTTTGAGAAATCGTGTTTACACACTTGAGGTTGGATAATGAAACTCTGTGTTTTAATCCGTATTTGTTCAAATATAGTAAGTTTGATTCATGCAGAATTGTGTTATTCTGTATGTGGACCTAGTAAGTAGTTTTTTTTTGAGATATGTCTTATAGCTTATGTAGCGTATGACTAGATGTAAGTCAAATTCGATTTGACGAAGGTTACAAGACTATGTGTCTTGGCCCGAAGTATTTGAGGATTGTCCCGTTTTTTGTCTATCTTACGTGTGACTTTTAAAGACGGGATTGACGATTATAAGGAGTTTTTTTTTTCCATCCGATTCTGGGATTAGGAAAAATACATAACTATTAATGGTTCATAGTCTCTCAATCCCTGGCTAATGTCTCAAAACTTATCGAGACGGGAAAGAGTGCCTCTTGGCACTAATGTCTCCCGATACAATTATTAATGGTCTATGTTTTTTTTCTTACTATTGAGAACAAATATGTGGTATTGTTTAATATGTTTGACTTAGTGTCGACAAGAGAGTAATATGGAGATAATATTAATTTGGATCATGTTTGTTTCGAGCCAAATAAAATTATTCTCATCAATTCGAGTTATATGTGTGTTTCTTGCATCTAATGTTAAATCTTGTCCTTTGTGGATTTAGAAACATAGTGAGAATTTTCATAACTCATACTTTTTTAATTCATTGTTTGTCGATGGGTTATTCACCTTAGCTATGCTAAACTATGATTCAAATAGGCTTTGTGCTACTTTGATGTGTTACTTCTCTACGCACTTAGGGTGCAAGATTATTTTCAATAATTAGTTTATTGAAAGTCACAGGTTCTTATTTAACTTCTCTTGTTAATAGTGTGTTATGGCTATGTGTTTGGTCATAATATTTATGTTCACCGCAGTACTTTTATTCTTCTGCTTGATTACATATATTTTTCCATTTGTTCATTGTCTTTTAACTTTTATATTTCAATCTATTTTTAATTTTATTTGTGGGTAGTTAAATGTTAAGAGTATCATGAGACCGTATGTTTTTCCTTCTTCATTTAAGATGATTCACGCCTTATGACCGTGTAATCAATATTTTGTCATTTTGTAAAGTGTTTGATATGTTCAAACATTTTATGATAAAGGTGAAAATCGACTTCGAACTTAGAATAAGAACTCTTAGTTTATGTGTTGGTTATGAATAACTCTTTGATATGTTCAAAGTGCGAAAGAGGAAATTTATGTGCGTTGATTTTACGATTCCAACATTATGACAAGATGTTGTTTTAATTGAGGAATTGTACATTATCACTTGATATGATTGAGTTAAGGATGACGCTGATCAAGTTTTTTTGTTTAAAGGAGGATTCCTTAAATATGTTTTGAGGAAATTTTGCTTGCTCCAAATAAGTTTTGGGTAATAGATTGGTCATTCATGCCTCAACATTTGTCAAACTTTGTGTTTAGGTGACCCACAATATTTATTCACTTGGATATGTTTCTAAGTGTTGGCGAAGATTAGTAGACATTTGCCTTGTATTCGTTACAGTGCAAAAACTATCTTATGGTGAGTGGGAGGATTTGTGAACTCATTGAGACACCAAGGATAGTTTAACTTATCTTTATGTTCAGAAAATGGAGTAGTTCCACGATTCGAGGTAAAGATGAGAGTTTGTCTACTATGGAACAAATATTAAGTTGTATGTCAAGTTATAAGGATCAACATAAGGTCGATTCTTATGGAGTTTTGCTCATTGGAAGATAGTGGGAGTTATTCCATCTATTCGTCTCTTGTACCACTTTTAGTAAGTGAGAGCTATCACTTTTAGTAAGTGGGAGTTTTTCGCCAAATAATGAAAATAGAATGTTATTATGAGAGTAGATAGATATTGTGACAATGAAGTATTATGGTAATAAGTTTTAAGACGATTTTGAGATATGTTCTCAAATGTTCGGATTTGTCCTTTTTTTTTCTTCTAATTTTGGTCATCTATTTAGATTTTGTTTTCAAATGGATGTAAAGAATATTTTCTCGAATCATGTTTCTCGAGAAAAATGTTAGATGGATCAATCAGTTGAGTTTTTCTCAAATGATTAAGATGATAAATTTTGTATCTCTTAAGATTGTCCATGTGTTAGCGGTCTTCCATATTTATTTCAAGTTTCATAACTTATTTGTGTGATGATTTAGTTGGAATGGTGGAATTAATGTGGTTATGTCAAAATTATATAGGGGAATAAGTATCTCTTTGTTAATTGGTGACATATTGGTATTTAGAAGAAAAGAATATTGTGGTTTATGTCTAAACCTATAATCAAGTGCAAGATTCGATTAGAGTATTGTTTCTAGTTATATTGTAGTTGGTATTTTGATGTGTACCTTGTTAAGTACATGGTTGAACGTCAATTTTGTGATTGATAAGTAATTTGTTACTTAATCAATCCACTACATGCACAATGATATGTAACCAAGTAAATTTTACTCTGCCTTTGTGGTAATAGTAGATTAGTTCTTGTGTGGAACTAAGAGTTGTCATCAAGTAAGATTAACTAACAAGATTGTTGACGTTTTTATTTTGATGTGTTCTTAATTAGTTTATTTGTTGAACTAATTGTGCAAAAGAGTCAACTTAAGTTTTAATCTTGTTGAGTTGTGGATGTGTTTGATGATGAACATTTTAGGATGAGAATTTTGTTTCTTTTGGAAATGTTCATATGCATTTGTTGCATCATGAGGCACATAAGATATCACCAAGCTTTTAGATTGCCTAGTTACACAGGCAAATCGCCTTGACACTTGAGTAGTGGGCAAGATGAGACTGAGTCACGCTAACACTTGGTGAGTGTTGTGGATTATCTTTGTACATTAGTTGTATGGAAAAGATATTGACTCATTATACAGTCGCCTTAGTAAGTCTGAGATGAGACTTTTGTAGTCGAAGTATGAAAAGACACCCTATTTTCGTACTAAAGCTTTAAACCAAATCACAAGTGTCAGATTGGATATTGAGTATATCATTCTAGTGGCTTGGGTTAGATAAATGAGTAGTATCTAGACTTACGATTTGCACGACATAGAAGCGTGATATGCCCATCGTAGTGGGAGCTATGTTGTGACACATATGTCATACTATGTGTGTTTATAAGTCGGCCGTTAGGGAGTGACGGATGATTCCCTACTTTGTCACCGTGTGATCCTATGGATTGTGTTGTCCACTTTTGTTCGATGCCCTTTGACTTGGAGCTATGATATGAAGTTAATTCTTAATGTTGCTACTTTAATATGACTTCTAAGGACCTAAAAGTTAAGGTTCAATGGATAATGTTAGGAAAGCAGTTAAGTTGAGATGGATTATTATTAGTGTCTAAGGAATGATCAATTCAACTTCACCATAATTTCCTGGCCAGGGGTTATATTGTGTATATAACTAAATGATTATGATAGCATATAGGGACTGTGTATGCTAACGGTGATGTTTTTTGAATGATTTGGGGTATTGATAATGTGAAAGTGTTATGTTAGTTTTGATGGTAACTTAATATAACATTACTTTGTTACGTTTGGTCGCACACCCCATTTCTCGTATGAAGCATTAGAGATTGTTATAGAGTATTGTGTTATGATAAACTTGGTAGTGTAATCAAGTTAATGACTTTTCTCTATCTCCATGATAGAGTGAAAATTTATCTTGACTTTGTGATCAAGTGTTGTAATCCCTTGGTTGAGTGGCCAAGTGGGAGCAGTGTTCACTCGGTTGTGTGGCCGAGTGGGAGTATTGAATTTTATGTTTGTAACGGCCACATTAAGGTGGAGGTTACTATTCAATACATATTAATCATGTATTGAATTACTCTTTTAATAAGTTAATCAATCACATTTAGTATGTGATTAAATAAGCTTTTCATCTCCCTTGTAACTTCTATGTGGAGAGATTATAAGGAGAAGGAAAAGGCTAATGAGATGACTAACTAATAGACACATACAATACACACGCAAAAGATACATCTCTAGAGGCTAAGTCCACCATCAATATGGGACTTGAGATTTGGGGCGTGGACATATTCCGGGACTCTAGTAGCCGCCGGAGGTACGATATATGGTAGTGGGCAGTTAGCGAACACAACGATCCGATCGCTTCCGCATAAGGTAAGTCCTTATTTTCCAACAGGGTTGATCACCGCATCTTATGCTAATTGTTCGATATAGGGCAATTCTACTATTTATAGTTATTAGTATATCCACCACACATACATTATTTTTCAATGTGAGATATATAACATACTAAGAATTACACAAAGTATATGCAAATAATATGATATTCTATACTGTAATGATATCATTTTTTTTACCACGAATCTAATTATATTATTTTCATAATGAAGACAAAATTTTAAGAGCTCTCTAAAACAATACTCTCTTCGTCTTAATCATTTGTTTGCCTTTAACTAAAATACTCCTTAAAAAAAGGCAAACAAATGACCGGGATGAAGGGAGTATTTGAGAAACTTAAATGACTTTGGGTTCATCTCTAAGTATCAAGGACGACTCTTATTTATAATCGCGTGATCATCCCAGCTTATGATATTTCTCCGATGTGGGACAATTCTTCTATTTATACATAGTATATTCACCACACTTGATTACTTTTTAATGTGAGACAAATAACATATTTTATAGTTACCATTAAAATGATTGTATACGATACTTTCTAAATTAATTTTGATGACCTAAATTTCATTAAGGTAGAAATAATAATAAAAACTTTTAAGATCTCTGAAAGATAATACTTGAGAGATTTAAAAGATTTTGGGTGAATATCTAAGTTGAAAGATGACTCATTTTCACAATATTTTTTGTGAATTGAATGTACAAAATTTTATATAGAAATTATAAACACCACTTGAATATAATATAGGAAATGTATATTGAGATAAATAAAATAATTTTCACTTTATTTTTTAATGATATTTTCCTAAATTAATATTTGATGATGGAAGTTTCACTAATGTGAATACAAATTTTTAAGAGCTCTCTAAGATAGTATTTAAGAGACTCAAAAGATTATGGGTTGATATCTAAGTTCCAAGGATGAATCTTATTTATAATAATAGATCACCCTAACTTATGATAACTTTATGATCGATGTGGGACAATATACTATTTATACGTAATATATTTATCACACTTGTATTATATTTCAATGTGGGACAAATAACTTATTAAGTAGTACACCATAAAAATTATTACTTATATAGGATACTTTCCTAAATTTTATAAATTAAGTTTGATGATGTAAATTTCACTATTGTGGAATTAATAATACAAAATTTTTAAAGGTTCATTAAACCAATACTTAAGAGACTAAATGACTCCTATTTATAATCATACTTATTAGTATATATATTTTCCACAAATACATTATTTTTCAATGTGAGACTAATAACACATTAAGTAGTTTATCATCAAAATTATTATTTATGATAATTTTCTAAATTAATTTTTAATAATGTAAATTTAACTATTGTGACTATTATAATTCCATTTTGTAAGAGCTATCCAAAACAATGATTAAGAGACTTAAAAAATTGTAGGTTTATACCTAAGTTCAAGGATGACTCATATTTATAATCATATGATCACCCTATGTTATAATAATTTTTCAATGTGGGACAATTTACAATTTATAAGTAATATATTCACCACACATACATTATTCTTCAATGTGGGACTAATAACAAACTAAGTAGTACACCATCTTTTTTTATATAATATTTATTTCTTAACTGTTACTAAACTGTTATATTAATATTAGAATAATAAAAAAATATTTTAAATGTCATTTATTAAAATTTTAAAGTCATTTATTAACATAACAATATAAAAAAATAGTTTAAAAGCTCGTGCGACGATCATATTTATGATCACTTCAATTTATGATAATTTTTTAATGTGGGACAAATTTTGATATTTATTTGTAGTTTTTTTTCACGAGTCACGATACCTACATTGTTTTTTTCAATGTGGAACAAATAACACATTAAATAGTGTACCATCAAAATTATTATTTACGATATTTTTCTAAATTAATTTTTAATGATGTAAATTTCACTATAGTGAAAATTATAATACAAATTTTTAGAGTTTTGTAAGACAATATGTAAGAGGCTCAAAATATTTTGGGTTGAAACTTTAGTTCCAAATATGATTCCTATTTTTAATCATAAGATCACCCACCTTATGATTGCTAATTTTCTGATATGAGACAATTCTACTATCTATAGGTAATATATTCACCACATCTACATTATTTTTCAATGTAGGACATATAATATACTAAAAATTACACCAAATATGTCCAAATAATACGAGTTTCTATACTTTGCAGGGTTTTTTTTTTCACTACGAATCTAATTATATTATCTTCATAATTTTTTTTTTTACAATACTTAAACTTTTTTAATAATACCTTTTAAAATTAATTTTTAATGATGTAAATTTAACAATTGTGAAGATAATAATATACAAACATTTAAGAGATCTCTACGACAATACTTAAGAGACTTAAAAGATTTTAGTTTGTTATATAAGGTCCAAGAATGATTCATATATTTAATCATAGGATCACCCATCTTATGTTAATTTTATGACGTGGGACAATTTTACTATTTATACATAGTATATTCATCACATCTACAAACTTTTAAGAGATCTCTAAGACAATATTTAAGAGATTCAATAATTTTGGGTTGATACATAAAGTTTAAGGATGACTCCTATTTATAATCAGATGATTACCCACTTTATTATTTTTCCAATGTGGGACAATTCTACTATTTATATGTAATAGTTTTAGCACATCTACATTATTTTCCAATGTGGGACAAATAATAGTTATGAATTTAATTTTTATTTAAAGAGTTTCTAAAAAGTTGAAAAGTTGATAATATTATTAGGAAAATAATTAATTTAAAAAATATAATCAAAATCTAAGAGTTCAACCATAATTTGGAAAGTATATGTATGAATATAATGTTAAGAAGTTGATAATATTATTAAGAAAATAATTAATTTAAAAAATATAATAAAAATCTAAGAGTTCAACCATAACTTGGAAAGTATATGTATGAATTTATTTTTTATTTTAAGAGTTCCTATAAAGGGGAACCACTCACGTGCCTCGAAAAAAGTTTCTTTTATATATATATATATTGATTTGTAGTGTTTGACCTAACTATTGCTTTTCAAGTTACAAAAACACTTTTAAAGCTTGGTCAAACACCACCTATATAAATTACTTAATTATTAAAAATGGTATTAATATACTATTACTTTTACCAAAAGAATAAACTTAATTTAATGACTTAATTATACGATAAAATTAGAGAATTTGTGAAAAAATATAATCAACTTGTAGTAAGTTTGTAACAAAAGCGAAAAATAAAGTATGAAAAAATATTGTGCAAAATATTTCTCTAATATAATTCATATGGTATTATTAATGCAATTCTATACTTCGTAATAATCATTAATGTGTGTTTACATATTAAAATTAGTAGTAATCTCCTATTTATGGTATAAAATTAATATGAAATAATATGAGGACCAATCATAGAGCATTTCTCATTTAGGCGGGAAAATTTTGGAGAACTTTTATTCTTTTAGTATAAGAGGGATTCCTATATCGCGTGAGAGGTCTAACATAAATCATTGAGATACCGACTTACATGAGAATCAGTGACGAAGGTCATATAAAGACTGACAGTGATTTTTCGAGAGACAAAATTACTACGTAAGATATTTTGGTTGCTTGAATTTAAAGAATATCGACTGCTAAAGAAGATGTTAATGCAAGGACTAATGAAAAATGTTATTGAAAATGGGTTTAAATAGTATTAATTGCACATCATTAGGTTCAAGAAAAAGCAGGCTAGTAGCCCAACAACTTATACAACTAATAAACTTGTAGGGGTGTGCAAAATTCGGTCCGAACCAAACCGAAATTAAAATTCCGGTCCAACATTATTTAACATTCCAGTTTCCGGTCTGGTTCGGTCTGAGAACGGTTTTTTCCGGTCTAGACGGGAAAGACCGGAATTATTGTTACTTTACTTTTCTCCTTCAAAAATTATTTAAAAAAATTATTGTACGGCTATTTAATCCGGTCCAGCCAGTCCGATCTGGTCCAATGGACCGGAATTTTGGACCGGATTTTTGAAAAAGTGGGCATAATATATAAACTCCGGTCCAATCTTCGGCAATTTTTGGAATTCCGGTTCCGTTCCATTCCGGTTCCGTTCCATTCCGGTTCCGGTCTAGTCCGACCCGATGCATACCCCTAAATTGTCAAGTACGAAATTTGGATTTAAAATTTTTGGTACACTAGCAAAGTCATTGAATGACTTAGCAACTTTATGCATTTCCAAAAAAATAAATGTGTACTGGCCAATTGATCAATTATGTTCAAACTTCATTTTTTTAAAAAAAAAAATCACTCAACAACTTAATGGAATTTTATTTTTATTTTTAAAAGCCACTTATCGCCAAACCCTTTGACGGGTTAAGCAACTTTTGTCCAAAGTCGTTGAGCTATTCAGTGGTCTTTAAGTCTTAAGTCTTAACCTCGAGAAAAAAACGCCTATATAAAGCCTTTTATATAGTTCGTACTTAAATTCGTAGTATTATGATACTTTTGCTATTTAATAAATTGTTACCATTAACTAATATAGATCCCGGGCGAATGCACGGTTTTTTCAAATTAAAATATTAGAGAATTTGATAATTACATCACTCGTATAACTCCAATTAAGATTTACTTCTATGATATACTGTTATTAATGTTTTGTATTAAGAGGTAGAAAAGAGAAGGTTCAAGACTTTAAATTATAATAAGATTATTGGTTTACTGAAACATTGTTAACTTTATTTAAAAAAATATTGTTGTTATACCTTTATATCCACTAAAGGCATACTTTGTATATGCTAAATATATTAGTTTTTAAAGAAATAACCAAAATTTAAATGTTCACATATTATGGAGACGGGAAAATATTAAGTTTAAGTGTAAGAAAAAATATATATAATTTTGAAGTTTTTTTTTGTTGTAGAAGTAAAAAATATCTATGAATACTATTAACCTGCATTACATGAGTTTGTATCAAAAGATAGAATAATAGAATTATTAAGAAAGCTTTAGCCTAAAAAGTGTTCGTGGTCATCATGCTTGAAATAATAACAGTTAAATATTTCTATCATATATACGTATACTCCGTATAATTTAATTTATGTAACAAAATCAAAATATCTTATAAATATGTGTCTACAAGAATTGAAAAAACATTATACCATTTTTATAAAAAATAGAGTTATTTATTGTTTGGTATAATATGACCTAGTTATAGATTTCATATATAACTATATAAAGAAGTCTATTTATAAAATAACTCATTTAGGCGGAAAATTTTTAGTAACCTCTTAATCTTTTAGAATAGAGGAGATTAAACTTTGGGACTGAATGCCTCATTGATAATTCTTGAACAAGGCCTCTTATTTGTCGTATGATTTAACGTATATAGGTTGCGGAGCATTATGAACGAGTTATTGCAACCGATGCAAGTGAAGCTCAATTACTACGCGCAATTCCTCATCCTCGGGTCAAGTACCTCCATCACCCACCCACATTCTCAACTGACGAACTGATTTCCCTTATCGGACTGGAGAATACACTGGATTTAATCACGGTAGCCCAAGCGGTTCACTGGTTCGACCTCCCTACCTTGTACAAAACCGTAAGCCGGTTACTCAAAAAACCTGGGGGAATAATCGCAGTTTGGTGTTACAACAACGTTGTAGTCAGCCCAACATTCGACCCAGTCATGGATAGATTTCACAAGACAACTCTTCCCTTTTGGGACCCCAACATTCAGTATGTATTCGACGGGTACAAAACGCTGCCGTTTCCTTTTGGAGAAGTAGGACTTGGGAGAGAAGGAGAGCCCATGGAAGTAGACATACCTAAAACGGTGTCGTTTGAGGGGTTTATAAGGATGTTGAAGTCTTGGTCAGCTGTGGTAACGGCTCAAGAAAAAGGTGTTGATTTGTTGAATGAAGGTGTTGTTAAGGACATGGAGATTGCATGGGGTGGGCCAGAGCTGGTTAGGTTAGTGGTTTATAAGGCTCATATGCTTGTTGGCAACGTCAACCCTTAGTTAATATGCATGTTTTTGTCTAAGATTTGCAAAATAATAATGTATTGCTGCTCAATTGCCCTTCTTATGACAATTTACACCATTTCACGTTGTCCAGAGCTCTTTACCTCGAGAATGGTATAATTTTTATTTATTTATCTTTAATTAAAAATTCTTTCACAAAGAAATGAAAAAGAAATAATTCGTTTGGTAGTGGGTTATATAATCACAATAATTCAGATCAATAATTATAGCACGACTACGAATGCTACGTTTACATGTCCAAACTTCACTTCACAACTATCCATAGTAAAACATATCAAGCACGCATATTAAAACATATGTGAATGTTTAACATACATGATATGTGTATGCATCTTTTTAAAATGAGATTAAAATTTATTTCACTAAACTCTGAAAGTTTGAAGCGCTATCCAACTCCACCTATGATAAGTGTTCTTACGGACTTACAAAGTGTTCTTACGGACTTACAGACTAACTGACTTACACTGTTAAAGAAGTGAAATTCATTATTATCGAATTCAAAATTAGAATGAGGATATCAACTCTAAAGTGATCTCGGTCTCAATCCTCATCTTCGTACTTGTTTAGTACTCTGTAATTAACATATACAGTGTATGTACAATCGATTTCAATGATAATCTTTTTGCTTACGTAATATATATATACATTCCTACATTAGTAAGTTTATTACTCTGGCATTCCCTACATCGTTCATCACCTTTAAATGAATTTATACGCACTAGCATTTGTACCATAGCGTTTGTCAATTTATGTCCATTGGAATTTGTAAATAAGTTCAGATAATTATCTCGGCACCGAAAGATTGGAAATAATCTAATATATCTTTATATTTTTATTTTTATATTCTTTGGTGGCGAACATCATTTCCCTAGAAGAATAGGAATTCTAATAGGAATCCTAATTATAAACAAACATGAAATATATGTCGGTAATTATGCAAGATAATAATAATTATAATTATTTAAGATATTGACGTAATGATACACGTTTTGCTCGTATCATTCATTTGTACGATATCTTTCTTATTTTAAAAAGTTAACCTACATATTTACCACCCCTAATTGGTACATAATAAGTCTTAATTATTCCTAAGGAAAAAGTATATAATAAATAAATCCACTTAATGCAGAATTGTATTCGGTTTCCGTTTTTATCTATCCTTGACGTATCTTGAGAGCCAAACTTTGCGTATAAATACGTTACGTAGGATCGTTAAACCTCGTACTTCTCCTACTTCTGGTACTTCTAAAAGTTTTCAGATTTTTCTAGCTACCTACTGATTATGCTGAGATATAAAACCATAGATGAACTTGCTACCTCTAACTCTGAGAGTTCATCAAAGAGTTTCCTTGATGACAATAATATTTTCGACAAAACATACTCTTATCTATCGGAACCATTGGCCATTCCTAATGATGCTATAGAGGATGTGGAATGGTGTCCTGATTTTGGGTCGGATTTAATATTATTGCCGGATGTTTTTGAGGGAGGTGATACGTCTGTGTTAGTAAATACACCCGATAATGTCATCTCATCAAATACATCTCACTTGAGCCCGTTAATTGAGAACGATGACAAAGAAGAAGCGGTAAGTTCTTTGGATTTTGACGTGATACTAAAAAATATTGAATCTATTGACGAGAATTCTATTGAACAAGACAATAAAATGGAGAATATATCTTATATTGACTTTGCTTCAAACATTGTCCTGCAACGTGAACCTCGTGGAAATCATAGTTTGGGAATTACTAATGGTAAAATAGTCAAGAAAGGAACAAGGGCTAGATATATATTGCCTAATTATAATTATGAGGAATATTTTCATAAAACTAATAAAGGTGAAAATATGGTAACAAAGTGTACACACTGCCAAGTTACCAAGACTCCACAATGGAGAGAAGGCCCATTAGGCCCAAGGACATTATGCAACGCATGTGGAGTCCGGTTCAAGACAGGTCGTTTACTACCCGAATATCGACCCGTTGCTAGCCCAACTTATAATAAGGGGGAGCATTCCAATTGTCACAAGCAAGTGCTGAGGATAAGAGAAAATACAATGAATACGCTAATATAAAATTCTAATAGGCATTTAGAAGATATGATTATTATATTTAATGGTCGGACACTAGCTAGGAAATACATTCTACCTTAATAAAGCAATGTATTATATTTTTCTTTTTGAACAAATGCATATATAGTTAGCAATTTAATTTAATTTATTTGAATGGTGTATATATTATGTCTTATTAATACGAGAGTCATGATTTTGCTTTATTGTTTTCTATAATATACGTTATTATTTAGTACTCCCCCCGTTCCATTCATTTGTACAAATAATTGTGACGATGAGAGTAATTCGGGAAAAAGGATTATAAATCAGATGTACTACCTCATATCCTTTTAGTTTTTGAGCTTACATATATTTTTTTTCGAGTATTTACAATTTACAAGTTATATAACTTTTTGATGGAAAATTTCAAAATTAATTTAAGAATAAGTAAAGTTTTTATTGAGCAGTGTTGTATTTTTTATATTAATAGATCAGTAAACATGCTCAAAATATTTATAATAAAAACTCAAATTCTTTAAAATAAAACTCAAAAAGTTTATCATAAAACTTAGAAAGTATATAATTAGATGTACTACCTCTGATGTATAATCCTGGACTAATTATGTGACACCCTCAAATTTGCGGAAAGAAAAAAAATAATTTAAATACATACTGAAGGTGTCCGAAATAAAAAGGTCATTACAAAACGAAATAATATTATACAAAAGAAATATACAAGACGGGAGACATATCTCCCGTATAAATACGGAAATAAACGAGTGTATAATAATATACAAACTATGAACCGAATATAGGTCCAAGGTAAAACTTCACTCGCTAGCTCGTCCATGTACCCCAAATATGCAACACCACCTGTTCGACCGCATTAAATATAAACACGGAAGCCACAGTCAGTGGGGAGTAACTCCGAGTTCTCCAAGCCACGAAATGTCGAATTTAATTAAACATGAATAACATAAAAGCAATGTATATGGGAAATACAAAACTTAAACATATATGATATGCTTTTCATGTTATGAAACAATAACTAACATATAACCTAGCATATGAAAGCTATCATGTGAATCCGATAATAAACTATAACAAGAGGTAGGGAAGCTGGTATGCTAGCTCAGAGGGTACCATGTAACATGGCCATGATACACTCAAACCCTAATCAACACGTAATCATGTGAATCAGTTAACAATCGGTAATCCAAACTCTATCAATCTTAGCCGGCTTGCATCTAACCTTCTAAAACTCATAGAATCATACAAACATGAAAGACAAATACTTCTACAAACAGGCATAAGTTCTGTTAGCCCAGTCAATAGGTCGGGGATTATTGTAAACTCCGAGGCTATACCACAAGGTAGGAAAAATCATAGTCCTAGATGATCAGACCGAGCGGACAACAAGGCTTATTCATTACCGCCCATGACATTAACCGTCTATGAGAAACTCTACTAGGAGACACCCCTAAGCAGAGATGGCTAATACTTAAGCTGGCTCCCTTCCCAAAGCGGAACTCTTAGGACACCATGCCCCGGCTTGGTATCAAAAGGCCCAAGCCAGTGACACAAAAGCTATCAAGCAGTGAACTATATACTCGTTAAAGATAGTAAGGCCTATCGATGTCATGGTCCAAGATACTCATTTAGAATTAGAATGGTCAAGACGCCATATACTCATAAGTCTCTATGGGTACTTAGTCAACACGACATATATCATACAATCAAACAGTCACGGGAAAAACTTCCTATCATGTGACTAATTGCATATAAATCATATTCAAATATCCTATCGCCTCATATCTACTAAGGCTCATTCATTCATTAAATAAAACCTTACTTGAAGACAAATCCCCGACCCGAGTCCCGCGACGGGTCATCAGTCAAATCGGGGCTGACTAGATCTGAGTTTGACCAAACCCGTTGGATCAAACCGGCTAGAAACAGAGTCTTTATCACATAGACATAAAATCAACATATTCATTACATGCTATTTTATTAAAACCTCCAACATGTGAATTATTATATTATACCAAAAAACCCCGTTTGACTAAAAGGATATTAATTTAAACTACGATCTCGTCTTATAATTTCTAACATGTGAGAAATAATAACTTAATGAAAAACCTTTTAATTAAATATTTTACTTGTTAATATTTCTCGCTTGCTAATTATTACAAAACGCGATAAAATGACGATAACTCAAAAACCGTCACAAGTCCCAAAGTGGGACCCACGGGCTGAGTTGGGCCGGACCCCACATGGGCCTGATTTGGGCCTCACGGCCTGATTTGGGCTAAATGGGCTGATTTTCTAACTTTTACTAAAACCGTTTTCTAATATTTCCCGCATGCTTTAACATAATTAAAACCCGTCAAAACAACAACCAATCAATCAAACATCGACACAACCCAAAGACCGAATCCCGGACCCACCATGGACCAACCCAGACCGGGTCTGAACCGGCCTGGACCGGTCTGGTTGGTCCGGTGCTAGCCATCCTCCACGGTTCACACCACAAACCACCCAAATTAATTCCAACTTGCTTTAATTATCAAACTACCATTTTTAACAACTAATCTAACCATCATCATACAAAAATCATTATTATGAATACTCATTAAAATTCATCAAGAACACTAACTTATTAAAAATTCCTAGACAACATAAAAATCATAAAGAACACTAAAACAACCTAAAAATTCCATACAACATAAAAATCATCAAGAACACTAAAACAACCTAAAAATTCCATACAACATAAAAATCATCAAGAACACTAAAACAACATAAAAATCATAACTTATGGAAAAATCATAAAAATTCATAAAACATAATAATAACACTCCTTAGCATATTACTAACTAAAAATCCATAAATCATAAAAATATGAACCAAAAATAAAGATGAACCAAAATCAAAAGAAACAAAACTAAAGGCTATGTTACTAACTAAAATCATAAATACCATAACATGAGCCAAAACTAAAGACTATGTGACATTAATTCGTCGAGTAAAACGGAATTGTTACCTTAGCTAGCCAAAACAATTAGCACCAAAATAATAAGAAGTATAATAATAAGAAATCCTCTTACTAATCTTCACCCAAAATATACGAGTCTCCAAACTCGTCTTCAAAATCTTCCCCTATAAGAAAATAACAAGAAAACATTATTAGAACTAAAAGTATAAATTTCCATAATTAAAGTGTTGAAAACGATCTTGACGGAATTGAAATATAAACGTACGTGAAGATGAGGAGCGAAGAGGAGAGTCTAGAAATATAAATTAGGATGGATTTAATTAAGAAACGAAGATTTTATGAAGGTTTTGCTCAAGAACGATGAAGAACAAATGATGAACGACGAAGAACACGAAGAACGATCAAATAAAGTGATGTTTTGATCTTAATTGGATTTGTTGTAAAATGAAAAGTTGTTTGTGAGTTATGATGAGTGGTGGAGCCGTGTGTTTATAGGCAATTAAGGATGTCGGATTTTGAATTTGTTGTTACGTAATTGACTCGCGTTTAATAATTATTTTACGGTAAACGATTAAATATAACTAACGATAAAGTTAATTATACAAATATCTAGATATTATGATTATTGTATCCAAAAGAAATGAAAATATCAAGGCTATTAGAGGACTTTGGGGCCGTGTGGTATGGTGAGACAACGGTTCTGTTTTTGCTCGATTTGCGTAATTTTCGTTAACGGACCGATAAAGTTAATAAATATCTAGATATTTTGATTAGTTTAATCAAAATAATTAAAATATCCAATTGTGAGTGGAATACGATGACATGGGCGTGTGACTCATGCCAAAGTCGAGTTTCGATTTTGTTGCGCGTTTTACGATGAGTCGGGAATAGGTAAATGACGTTCGGTTAAAACCGTAAACGTTATTCTTTAAATTCCGAATAAATTCAAAATAATTATATTAAATTATGATAAATCGTAATAAATCTAAATAAAAATAAATCAAAAATATTATTTTTTTAAATAAAATTTCGGTCTTCAAACTTATGAGGCGAGTCGGGAAAAGTCAACGGAAGTCAAAGTTGACTGAAAAGTCGAGAAAAGTCGAAGATGACTTAAAAGTCAAGAAAAGTTTAGGACGACTTAAAAGTCAAGAAAAAGTCAATGACGACTTTAAAAAAGTCAAGGAAAAGTCAAAGACGACTTAAAAGTCAAGAAAAGTCAAAGATGACTAAAAACGGTCTTTTCATGAAATCCCTCAAAAATTCCAAATACGAACGCGGAATTTCAAAATAAGACTCGGAACCAAAATTCCTATTTTAAAAACTTAAGTTCTACTGAAAAGTGTTAGTAAATATTTTTACTAGAAAAATTGGCATTTTTCGGGTTGTTACAACTATTTATTTACATTTTTTATGCTTCCCTTAGATACACAAGACTCGATTTAATGGCTTTCCTTGCTTATTTCTATGCTATTTTAGGTAGAATATCGATTCTGCCGCTTCTGTTATGTTTTAATGCAGATTAGATGCATTTGAAGCTTTTTGAGTTGGTATGGAGCATAGCAGTAGTCAGATCGTAGAAGATTAGGCACCGGAATCGAGAGCGGTGGAGAAGAAATGAAGAAAAACGAAGAAACATGGCATCTGAAGGATGCTCGATCGAGCAACATCACTCTGCTCGATCGAGTCGTGCTGACGTCATGCTCGATCGAGCAGATTCACCTTTGCTCGATTGAGCAACCTAGTATTTGACGGCATACGAATTTCCTAAATTAGTTTAACCTAGTTAATTAGATTTTTATTATAAAAAGAAAACTCGTCTTTCATAATTAGGTACGCTTTAATATTAGAAACTCAAGTTTTTTTTCCTTTGCTACTAGATTGATTCATGAAGACTATTATTTTTTAGTTCAAGCTTGTAATCGGTACTCTTTAATATTCCTTTGTTATTCAATTAGTTACTTTCTAGTTCTTTAATTATTCTTTGTTAATCCTTTCATTGTTGTTAACCATGTTTACTTTATTGCATGATAGTTGATTACACCCTTAACCTTGAATAATAATCCTAGTAAACCTGAGACCCTGGACTTTTTAATCTTATTGATTTCAACCTTTTATTGTTATTGTTTGCTATTAGTTTAGAAACACAAATAAAAAACCCACGAAATTGTTACTATAAGAGACGAGCCTAATTTAACAGATTAGAATACTACCGCCTCCATGTGGATTCGATACCTTACTTACCACTGACTATTAGTTAGTAGTGAATTAGGATTACTTTGAAAAAGGTGACGCGACTTTACCCTAATCAAATTTGGCGCCGTTGCCGAGGAGGCAACAATTTTCTGTTTGTTTCTACTTAGTTTGTCTTTTTTTTTTCGTCTCAGGGAACCTAAGTTCCTTGAGACCGTTCTTATCCTTTTCTTTAGTGTTAGTTTATGCCCAGGTGTTCCAGGTTCGATCTCATACCCTACGATTCCGAACCAGAGAGGTCTCTCCGAGCTAGACGAAATTTTTGGAAGGAAATTCAAGAAGCGGAAGACTTGAGTACGCTTGACATAGTTTACGCCGAATTTGTCGCATAAAACCCATCCTTAAAAGAGGATACACATATTTCTGCCACCACTACAACCATGCCTACTTTAGCCAGCCATTCGGAGCCTACCGTTGCATATATTTCCAAGGGATTCAAACTCCCTACTACGGGTAATGGAACCTTTGAGATTCATCCATCTTATATCTCTTTGGTGGAGCGAAACATGTTTGGAGGAAGCCCCACTGAGGATCATCCGAAGCATATTGAAAAATTCATCAACTATTGTTGCTCTATACCTTTAACGGGTGGGGTAACGCAAGATCAAATCAAGTTGATGTTATTCCCCTTTTCACTACGAGACGGAGCAGAAGATTGGTTGGGTGAGTTAGATGTGGATGCGCTTGGCATCACTGATTGGAATTTTCTGGCTCTTGCATTTTACAAAAGATACTTTCCGCCACAGAAAACCAACACCATCCGAAGTCAAATCACACGCTTCAAACAAAGTCCCACTGAGAACTTTAATGAGGCATGGGTTCGCTTCAAGAAGCTTTTCAAATCCGTTCCACATCATGGTTTTGATACTTGGTTCCTATGCAACCAGTTTTACAACAGGTTATATGATGATCAGAGAGCATTGCTAGATTCTCCTGCCAATGGAAGATTCCAAAATAACAGTACCGATGCTAATGCTTGGAAGTTGATTGATGAGATAGCTACTCACACTGCTGAGTATGGAAATCCCAAGGGTAATGCGAGGCGCGGAAGTTCGTACAATTCCGTTGCAGCTCAGTTGGAGGCATTAACTGCTAAAATTGCCGAATTACAAACTTCAAAATCTTTGGAAAATAAACAAACGGTCCATGCCATGGTTCAACAAGAGCCAACCTGTGAAAGATGTGGTACCATGGGGCATAATGCGGTAGAGTGTATGAGTACGATTGAACAAATACTTGCTTTTCAATCTTTTACGCAAGGTACACCGTACTCTAACTTTTATAATGAAAGGACGAGAGAGCATCCAAATTTCTCCTACCGAAGTCAGAATGTTCTTAATCCTACCCCGCCGCCACCTCAACAACAAGGTTCCTCTTATGTGATTCTTCAAAATGCAATTCTCAAGGCTATTATAACCGTCCAAATCAAGGAGGCCAAAACTTTCAACAAGCTCCACCTCCACCACCTCCAAGTAATGATATGGCGGAATTGAAAGCCATGTTGCAGCAAAGTATCATGATACAACAAAATCAAGATACTCAGCTCTCTCAATTGCACGCACAAAACAAGATAGTGGATACTCAACTTGCCCAATTGGCAATTCAAAATCCACACAAACAACCGGGCAATCTTCCTCCTCAGGGACACCCTCCACATGAACAAGTCAATGCTATTACTTTGAGGAGTGGGACCCATTACAAAGGCTCAGAAATAAATGAGGGTGAGAACGACGAAAGTATGGAAATTGCTCGTCAAGATTCGGAAAATAGCGAAAAAGTGCCTGAAAAGGAGGATGCTCGATCGAGCAACCTCCATTTGCTTGATCGAGAAACCTTTGAAAAATCCGAAAAATCTGCTCGAGGAGTTTATGAAAGTTCCTGTTTTGACAAACTCGATCAAGCAACTCCTTTGCTCGATCGAGCAACCCCTGATCAGACTGACAAGTCCTATACTTCATCTACTAAAGCAAAAGAAGCCGAGCCAATCGCAATTACAGTTTCTTTTCCTCACCGCCAACATAAATCCAAGCTCGATAAACAGTTTGGAAGGTTTATGGAGGTAGTCAAGAATTTGAAAGTAAGTGTACCGTTTACTGAGTTGATGACTCAAGTGTCGGCTTATGCAAAATTTATGAAGGACATATTGACAAGGAAGCGGTCCTTTAATGAAGTGGAGACGGTTGCATTTACTGAGGAATGCAGTGCTGTGTTACAATCTCGATCACCGCCTAAGCTAAAGGATCCAGGGAGTTTTTCTATTCCTTGTAATATAGGATGTTTAGCTATTGATAAAGCCCTTTGTGATTTAGGGGCTAGTGTTAGTGTAATGCCATTTTCTATTATGTAAAAAGCTAAATATGGGTCAACTTAATGTTACAACCATGACCTTACAAATGGCCGACCGTTCTATTAAACACCCTTTGGGAATTTTAGAAGACGTACCGGTTAGAGTAGGGAAATTTTTCATACCAGTTGACTTCGTCGTATTAGATATGGCTGAGGACACCCAAATTCCTATCATCTTAGGACGACCATTCCTCCATACTGCGGGGGCGGTTATAGATGTTAAGAATGGGAGACTTACACTAACAGTGGGGGATGACACTATCACTTTCAACTTAGATAATGCAATGAAACACCCCATGCTAGAAGAGACATGTCATAGGGTCGATATTGTGGATTTGACTGTTGATGATTGTCTCTCTTTGTGTTTGAATAGGGATCCTCTGGAGATTGCCTTAATTTCCAACACTGCTGAAGCTGGAAGCTCACGGAGTAAGGAAGTAGTTGAGATGGAAAAACTGCAGACATGAGAGGAATGCAAGTTACAAAAGGTGTATAGCTTAGGTAACCCCCCTAAGCTTACCGAGGTAAAGAAACCTGAACTTAAACCCCTCACCTCTCATCTTAAGTATGTTTTTCTTGATTCCCATGAGATGAATCCTGTAATTGTCAGTGCTAACCTATCTGAAAGCCAACTTACTGATTTGTTGGTAGTTTTAAAAAGACATAAAAAGGCTATAGGCTATAGCATTGACGATTTACAAGGTATTAGTCCTGACTTTTGTATGCACCGTATCCACTTAGAAGAAGACCATAAACCTTGTAGGCAGGGTCAACGTCGTTTGAACCCTACTATGCAAGAGGTAGTTAGAAAAGAGGTGCAGAAATTGTTAGATGCAGGAATCATATATGCTATTTCTGACTCAAAGTGGATTAGTCCTGTTCAGGTAGTCCCTAAAAAGGGAGGGACTACGGTCGTCACTAATGAGAAAAACGAGCTCATATCTACTAGACTAGTGACAGGGTGGAGGATGTGTATTGATTATAGGAGGCTGAATGTAGCTACTAGGAAAGACCACTTCCCTCTTCCCTATATTGACCAAATGTTAGAGCATCTAGCGTGTCATAAATATTTTTGCTATCTAGACGGCTACTCGGGATTCTTTCAGATCCCCATTCATCCTGACGATCAGGAAAAGACTACCTTCACATGCCCTTATGGTGTCTTTGCTTACCGAAGAATTCCTTTTGGGTTATGTAATGCCCCCGCCACCTTTCAACGTTGTATGATGGCTATTTTATCTAATTATACCGAGTCTATTATGGAGGTTTTATGGATGACTTCAGTGTTTATGGGACCGATTTTGATAGTTGTTTAGCTAATCTGACCAAAGTCTTACAACGTTGTGAGAAAAGTAATCTTGTGTTAAACTGGGAAAAGTGCCACTTCATGGTAACTGAAGGGGTGGTACTTGGTCATTTGGTGTTTGGACGAGGCATCCAAGTGGATAAGGCTAAAGTGGAAGTGGTTGAGCAATTACCGTACCCGTTGAATGTTAAAAGTGTTAGAAGTTTCCTTGGTCATGCGGGGTTCTATCGCCGCTTTATTAAGGGCTTTTCAAAAATTGCTCAACCATTGACTAAGCTTCTCCATAAGGATGCCTCGTTTGTGTTTACTGATGAGTGTGTTAAGTCTTTTGACAGGATTAAACAAGCTCTCATCTCAGCTCCTATTATTCAGTCCCCTGATTGGAATTTTCCGTTTGAGATAATGTGTGATGCCAGTGACTATGCAGTTGGGGCTTTTTTGGGGAAAAGGAGGAATAAGGTGCTACATGCGATCTACTATGCTAGTAAGAACTTCGATGATGCGCAAGTTAACTATGCTACCACTGAAAAAGAGTTATTTGCGGTTGTCTTTGCTTTAGATAAGTTTAGAGCCTATCTTGTGGGTTCTAAGGTGATAATCTACACTGACCATGCAGCACTTAAATATTTGCTAGCTAAGAAGGAAGCCAAACCTCGGCTTATTCGTTGGCTCTTGTTATTACAAGAATTTGATTTGGAGATCTGGGATAAGTATGGAGCAGAGAATGTGGTTGCTGACCATTTGTCTCGTTTAAGGTTTGAAGAGGGAGATTCGGTCCCCATTGATGATTCGTTTGCTGATGATCATCGCCTTGCCATTACCATGGAAACTCCGTGGTTTGCTAATTATGCCAACTATTTGGTTGGGGGAATTATGCCTCCGGGTCAATCTTATCATCAAAAGAAGAGGTTTCAACACGATGTCAAGCGGTACTTTTGGGATAATCCTTATCTATTTCGGGAGTGTGTCGATGGCCTTTATCGACAATGTATTCCACAGGGTGAGGTACATGCCATCCTTTCTCATTGTCACTCTTCTCCTTATAGCGGTCATCACGGTCCCTCAAGGACATTTGCTAAATTTATGCAGTCGGGTTTTTAGTGGCCGACTATTCTCAAGGATGCTACTACATTTGTCCGTTCTTGTGACGCGTGTCAAAGGACGGGTAATATGTCGCACAGGCATGAGATGCCTCAAACAGGTATCTTGGAAGTTGAGATATTTGATGTTTGGGGTACTGACTACCAAGGGTCATTCCCATCTTCCCATGGTATTCAATATATTCTAGTAGCAGTCGACTATGTCTGCAAATGGGTGGAAGCTATTGCCACTCCCACTTGCGATGCCAAAGCGGTTGTTAAACTGTTTCAAAAGATCATATTCCCGCGATTTGGGGTTACTCGTGCTCTCATTTGCGATGGAGGGAAGTATTTCAATGAACGTCATCTTAACACTTTATTGAAGAAATTTTTACACATCGTCGGGGGTTAAGTTATCATCCGCAGACAAGTGGCCAGGTGAAAGTTTCTAATAGGGAGATTAAGTCAATCCTTGAGAAAGTTGTGAGTAAATCCAGGAAAGATTGGAGTCGTAAGCTCGATGACACTTTATGGGCTTACCAAACTGCTTTTAAGACTCCAATAGGTGCTTCTCCATACCGGTTAGTCTATGGCAAGGCATGCCATTTACCAGTAGAGATTGAGTATAAGGCTATGTGGGCCATTAAAGAGCTTAATATGGATCCCTCACTGGCGGGTTAGAAACGACTTACGCAATTGAACGAGTTTGATGAATTTCGATTGCATGCCTATGATAATGCCCGGGTTTACAAGCAGAAGACAAAGAAGTGGCACGACAAGCATATCATGCAGCGGGAACTTAAAGTTGGTGATAAAGTATTATTATTTAACTCCTGTTTGCGTTTTTTTCCAAGTAAACTCAAGTCCAGATGGTCGGGACCGTTCACAGTTGCTGAGGTGAACAAGTTTGGGTCGGTTACGGTACAAAGCGACAAGGGTGAAACTTTCAAAGTCAATGGTCAACGCTTGAAGATCTATTATGATGGGGCGTTTATAGGAGTGATAGAGGCCGTCGACCTTTTCACTCTTGATAATTCACCATGACTTTGAGGTAACACGGTCGTGCGGGACCGATATAAACCAGCGCTAGCCGGGAGGCAACCCGGTATTTAATTGTACTTCATTTGTAAATTTTAGTTAAAATGCATTTTAGTTAGCAATTAGCTTAGTTTTTAATGTTATAGTTTAATTAGATTTTGTTTGGATAGTTAATATAGGTCTACTTTATGCTCAGAGTGCGGTGAGGGAGAGATCTAACAATTTTTTTCAGTGCTTGCAGGTAATAAAACTAGAAGTCGATTTAAGAACGGAAGGAAAAAGAAAGAAAAATAAAAAAAGGGGCGAAAAAAGAAAAAAACTGCATTCTCAAGGTTGCTAGATCGAGCAGCGCCACTTTGCTTGATCGAGTTCGACATGTGCACAATAAATCCGAGAATCGAGCACAACTTGACAAACTTCTTCATCTAGGTTGCTCGATCGAGCAGCATCACCTTGCTCGATCGAGTCGTGTCCGGTCCGACCGGTTCGCAGCACAAAATCAGGTTTTTTTGCCCAATTTCTTTCCCTTCTCCTTCATTATCTCGACTCTACTCTTCCTCTCTCAACCATATTCTCTCATTTCTCTCTATCAAACACACCAATATCATCAATTCATCATCTTATTATCATCAACAATTATCATTATACTTGTTTTAAGTGCAATCTGTGAAGAAATTGGTGTTCTTGCTCTCTAATTTTGCCAAAAACGTGAATTATAGGGTTTGCTTCTCCTTCTTTGATTTTGTGCTTTTAATTGTTGTTTATTGCTTCTTTCCTTCATTTTTTAGTATTTAATCACTCTTACATTGCTTATTGCTTATTGCTCTGTCTTGCTTGTCTTTTAGACCCAAATTTGATTTTTTTTTCGAACTAGGGTTTGGTAGAACCGTTTTTGTGTGTTTTATTTGCTTCAAATTCGTCATGTCTAGACAAGGAGGAAGTAGTAAGCGACCTAGGGAACCCCGTCTCATCCGACAACCTCAAGTTCAAGCGATTCCTAGTAACCCAACTTACGCATGGATCGTTTTTAACACACAAGATCAACATAATCAGTTTGAAATGCTTATGGGTCGTCCTATGGACCTTACTCGATGTGTGTGCCCCACCTTCTTGATGCTCTCGGTTTGGGTGATGTTATTTCTTCTATGTTTAACCGAATCGGGTTTGGTGGGTTATACTCCCTTAATGAACTTTCTTAGCGACCGTTGACACTTGAGTTCTTTAGTTCTTTTAATTGGGACGAAGTCAATACGAGTGTGTCTTTTCGGTTGCTTAATAAGGATTTCGAGTTGTCCTATTTTGAGTTAGCTGGTCATTTGGGTCTTTCTCTTGGCGATGATGGTGATTTTACTGCTATTCCTTCCGGCTTTCAAGTCGTTGATTACTTTTCTCTATTTAGGCCCTGTTCTTTTGGACTTAAAGTCCCCTCTTTAAGTCATTCAGTTCATTCAGTTCATTCACTCCTATAAGTTCAGTTCAGTCCTATATGTTCACTATATTCATTCAGCTCCTATAAGTTTAGCTCAGTTCAGCTCTTATAAGTTCAGTTCAGTTCAGTTCAGCTCTTATAAGTTCAGTTCAGAAAAGTTCAATCCTTACAAATTAAGTTTAGAAAAGTTATACATAATATATTATTTATGAAAACCGATATAAAAACATTTGAGATTAATTATTGGATACATACATTATCATTGAGATCGCCCGAAGAAATTATTGTAGAGTATTTCTTATTGAGAATGAAAGTTGAAATGACATTTGATCAATTGAAAAAAAGTTGGAAGGTGTTAAAAAATATGCCCAAAATGTCACAAAATTACAAATGTCTATTATTGTTTCTACATTCACACTCCATAACTTTTAAGGATGCATACTCTTGGAATACATATTATACAACATGACGTGAATATTCAAGGAACAGTAGATTCGGGCATGTTTGATGATAAACGGAAAAATGTCATGTTCAAGATACGAAACAAGATAGTAAAAAACATTTGGCGAGGCAATAGATTCGTTGTTTCGAGTGATAGTGAAGATGAAAAAGATGATATAAAAATACTCCCTTCTATTCAACATAACGTTCCCCTTTAAAGATGGAACAAAAATTAAGAAAAGTTAATTAAATAAGGCAAAGTATTGTGGTGGGGTGAGAAGATTGGAGAGATGGAATGTATCGTGGAGTATTATTGTGGGGTGAGGTGATTAAAATAAGTATTGTTGTGGTGTGAAGTGATTAAAATAAGATAAAGTATGAGTATTGTGGGGTATTGTTATGGGGTGAGTTGATTAAAATAAGTATAAAAGTTTACTGAATAAGGAAATAGGGAAGATATGAATAGATGAAAAAAGAAAAAGGGAAGGTTATTATGAATAGGAGGGAGTAGATGGTTAGAAAACGATTTAATATGTGATTTTTTTTTTATCGTAATGTAAATGTAGTAATCTGCATGAACAAAACAATGTATATAAATCGGAATAATGTTATTATCTTACCTTATGTTTTAGAGTATATTTTTTTTTATATGACAGCTTTTACAAAAGATAATAATAATAATAATAAAGTTTAGTTTAGTAAAATTTAGATTCTATAAGTTCTATTCAATTAAGTAAAATTAAGTTCAAAAAAGTTCAGCTTCTATAAGTTCATTTCAGTTCAGTTCAGCTCCTATAAGTTCAGTTCAGTTCAGCTCCTATAAGTTCAGTTCAGTTCAGCTCTTAGGCCCTGTTCTTTTGGACTTAAACTCACCCCCTTTAAGTTCAGTTCAGCTCCTATAAGTTCAGTTCAGCTCCTATAAGTTCAGTTCAGTTCAGTTCAGCTCCAATAAGTTCAGTTCAGAAAAATTCAGCAAAATTCAGCCCAAAGAACAGGGCCTTACTGGTCTTTCTAACCCGCATGTCAACGCCATGGCTATGAATGATGTGTAGCATCCTTGTTTAAGGTTGTTTCTGCGTTTCTTTAGCTTTATTTTGTTTGGTAGGAAAGATTTTAGTAAGCTGAATTCTCATGAAGTTTTATTGCTTGCATCCACCTTCAATCCCAAACATGAGAATATTTTTCAGTTTCACCCGGTCGGGTTGGTGTGTTATGCTTTTCGGAGAGTCAATTCCCCCACCCAAAATTCCTTGGATTGTGGTGCTTTGGTCACTAGATGTCTAGGCGTCTTGTTAGGTTTGGGGGAGACCGTCAGTACACACCCATGACCTAGATACATGCTCCTATGGTCGACGAGGAGTACTTGCGCCATAATTTATGCTGGATTAATGCGTTAAGTAACGCTCAATATCAGTGGCGAGTACGGGAGTCCCAGTGGATAGCTCAGCCTGACATCGATAACCGTCTACCTTCTACGGAGCGGGTGCCTGCCCATGATCCTGAGACTGAACTTACCCCTCCCCCTCGTTCTTATATGGTACCACCCGAGCTTATTTTCACCTTGGCCGAGACCCGTCTACCTCGTCGGCGGATCACCCCTGCATCTTCTGCTCACACCCCGACTCTCCAGTTTACACCGAGCCCGACTCTGTACCCTTACCCTCCACCTGCTTATACCTATGATCCGGCCTTGGATAGGGAGATTAGGATTCACCAGGGCATTAATAATGACTTGGTGATTAGGGGGCTTTGGGAGAACCTCATACGGACGGATCTTAATGCTACTGCTGGTTGGACTCCACCGAGCTACTATCGGGGTCTGGGTGACGAGAGTGGTGTGTTCGATATCTATTGTGTGACTCGTCAGCAGTTTTCCTAGGAGTTTAGTCATGATTATGGTTGTCTCGGTCGTTCGTGGTATACTCCTATCCGCCCGGATGCTCCGGTTGGTTGGTTTGGTGGGCCATTTGGGGCCTCTTCTTCTGGTGCTGCTTAGAGAGATGATGATGATGATGGTGCTGATGAGCAGTAGTGACAGCTGGTCACTATGCCCCCCATTTTGCAGCTGGTTTGGGGGAGGCTATGTCTATACACCTGGTATTATCTATCCTTGTACTTTCTTTTAGTTATTTCTCATTTCCCTTTATTAGTTGTGTCCTTTAGGTTGCTGTTGTTGGTTGTTGTGTGATTGTTGTGTTGTTAGCGTCACACTGAGGACACTGTGACATTTAGGTTTGGGGGAGAGTCTTTATTTATGTTGTGTGTTTATTTCCGTTGTGTGAAAAGAATAAAAAACCATAATAATTGAAAATTTTACAGAATCCAAAAACATGTTGTTATTTTATTAGGTCGAGTCTTGGTGAAAATGAATAACAATGATGATAATTTGCATTGTTTCTGCATTTGAATCCCAAATAAGTTGTCCATGTACATTGTTTTGACTTACTACTTTTGAAAACAAAGCTCATAGAACAAGTCTTGACCGTTTTTGACAAACCTTATGCTAATTAGATTTGGCCAATTTTAAATTCTGAGGTCTATAGAGCTTCCTAGGCCAGGAACACCAATAAACTGGTCTCATTGTCTTTAGGTTTATCAGTGTGGTACTCCTTGTGGATTATGTAACATCAAATTGCATAAGTGTGACATTAGTTTCTTGATACTATACGCGTTCGTTTGATAAGTACATGAGGAAAGACGGTTGTTACCGTTCAAATAAGCCTTACATTACCTTTTGTTTAGCCCTTTTGAACATTTGTAGCCTGTTTTATAACCCATCTAATAGCTACATTCCTAGAATTTGCCTACCTTATCGGGACAGTCGCAGTTGCATGCTTTTTCTTGTCTACTTGTCTACTACGGTTGGGTCGGGATTTAAAAAAAAAGGAATATCAAATGGGTGTAGCAAGTATGTTGGCAATTTTTTCATTTATTTCCTTTGTTAAGGAATGTTATGAAGCAAAAAATATGATGAAAGAAAAAAGAAAGAAAAAAAAGAGAAGAAAAAAAAAAAAAAAAATATATGTTGCTTCATTAAATTGTTCAAGGGATAATGAAAGAGAATATACTAGAGTCTAATGCATTTTTAGAGAGCAATATCGATATCTCTCTTGTATTGTCAAAGTTTAAGATGATTTCTCTAGTCGGGTATTAATTTGTCCTAGTCTTGTAGAATTGTTTTGGTAAGTGTCGCTGCGACTACCGGTCTTAGCCCCACATTCCCATACGTGCCTTAGCATAATCCACTTCTATACCTTCGCCCATTAGCCTCCCTTATTGTCTTGATTCATGTACTTTGGCTTTATAGCGAATACATATTTGTTGGGAAAATTACTATCACATTAGAATGCATGCATGTTTCATAAGTTGAGTTAGTGTTTCTATTTCTTTCTATCTTTACAAAAATCACCCTTACATAACTTATGAGTGCATGAGTGAATCCGCGAGAATCCGACAAATTGAGTCTTACAAAATTGAAAGGTATTTGGTTTTTGTCTATACTACGGTATCATGTAAAATCTTGGAACATGAGTTGCGTTTTCTACTTTCCCGTGCCTTTAAAGTTGTTTTATTGGTACAACTTGGTCATTACTTTGTTATAGATATGGATAGCTTGGGATTTGTATGTGCATTAACATTAGCTTTAAGTTTTTCATTAACCATTTGTATGTTTGTCCTTGTATAGTGGTGAGTGCTTTGCTAAGTGACAAGCAAAGGGTTGATTTGGGGAAGTTTGATGATCACTATTTATTTACATATTTTATGCTTCCCTTAGAATATCGATTATGCCGCTTCTATTATGTTTTAATCCAGATTGGATGCATTTGGAGCTTTTTGAGTTAGTATGGAGCACAGCGAAATCAGATCGTAGAAGGTTAGGCACGGGAATCGAGAGTGGTGGAAAAGAAATGAAGAAAACGAAGAAACATGCCATTTGAAGGATGCTCGATCGAGCAACATCACTCTGCTCGATGAGTCGTGCTGGCGTCATGCTCGATCGAGCAGATTCACCTTTGCTCGATCGAGCAACTCAGTGTTTGGCAGCTGCAGATTTCCTAAATTAGTTTAACCTAGTTAATTAGATTGTTATTATAAAAGGAAAACTCGTCTTTGAAAATTAGGGTACTCTTTTATATTAGAAACTCAAGTTTGTTTGCCTTGCTACTGGATTGATTCATCAAGACTATTATTTTTAGTTCAAGCTTGTAATCGGTATTCTTTAATCTTCCTTTGTTATTCAATTAGTTACTTCCTAGTTCTTTAATTATTCTTTGTTACTCCTTTCATTATTGTTAATCATGTTTACTTTATTTATTATCGTTGTTATTAATATCGTTATGAGTAGCTAAATTCTTATCTGGGGTTGAAACTTTAAAGAGGATCTAGGATTGTTAGAAGGGATAGACTAATTAATTGAATTGCAATAGCATGGTTATCGTTTGATTATCGTTTTAAATCTAGTTGCTTAACTACTGGTCAGGATTAATTAACTAGTCTCGCAAATTAGGATTAACAGCGACCGGGTTAAGACTAAGATAGGCTACGATAATTGAATAGAACTCGTTTAATGATAGCGATCGCATGTTAAATTGTAGATCTAAAGGGCATAATTGAATCGACCGATCTTGTGACCTTAGATAACTTTATTGCATGATAGTTGATTACAACCTTAACCTTGAACAATAATCCTAGTAAATCTGAGACCCTGGACTTTTTAATCTTATTGATTTTAACCTTTTATTGTTATTGTTTCCTATTAGTTTAGAAACACAAATCAAAAACCCACGAAATTGTTACTATAAGAGACGAGCCTAGTTTAACATATTAGAATACTACCGCCTCCCTGTCGATTCGATACCTTACTTACCGC
>JAIUZE010014563.1:0-15527 GCA_022085475.1 Heliosperma pusillum | reverse complement strand
GAAGAACGACGAAGAACGATGAAGAACACCAAGAACGATTAAAGAAAGTATTAAAAAGGTATTAAGTTGATTTATTATAAAATGAAAAGATAAGTAGTGAAATAGAGTGGAGTGTGAGCCGTGTAAATATAGAGGAATTATGGAGTCGGGTTTTGAATTTGTTGTTACGGAATTGACTCGGGTTTAATAATTATATTACGGTAATTGATTAGATATAATTATATATTAAGTTAATTAAACCAAATATCTAGATATTATGTTATTGTGATGAAAAAGAAAGAAAATATCTAGTCCTATTAGAAGAGGAAGAGCCGTGTAACATGAGAAGAAACCGGGTCTGATTTTAATCGATTTGCGTAATTTAAACTGACGGATCGATAAAGTAACAAATACTTAGATATTTGTATTAGTTTAATCGAAAGAAAGAAAATATCTAAAGTGAGTGGAAAAAGATGACATGGGGCGTGTGACTCATGCCAAAGTCGGGTTTCGGGTTTGTTTCGGGATTTAAGATGACTCGGGAATAGTTAAATGATGTTCGGGATTAAACAGTAAAAGTTATTCTTTAATTCCGAATAAATTCAAAATAATTATATTAAATTATCATAAATCAAATAAATCTTAATAAAAATAAATTAAATTTATTATTTTTCAAAATTAATTTCGTCTTTAAATATTACGAGGTGAGTCGGAAAGTCACAAAGTCAAAGTCGACTTAAAAGTCGAGAAAAGTCAAAGATGACTTAAAAGTCAAGAAAAGTTTATGACGACTTAAAAGGCAAGAAAAGTCAATGACGACTTTTAAAAAGTCAAGAAAAGTCAAAGACGACTTAAAAGTCAAGAAAAGTCAAAGATGACTTAAAACAGGATTCTCATGGAATCTCGCGGAAATTCCAAATACGAACCCAGAAATTCCAAATTCGACTCGAAACAATAAATTCTAAATTAAAACTTAAATCTGCTGAAAAGTATCCGTAAAATATTTTCCCTAGAAAAATAGGGTACTTTTCGGGTTGTTACAACTTGTCTTCATCCAAGGCAGGTTTATCTAAGTTCTAATAAGAGTAGAGAGTCCCAAGAAGGAGCAAAACACCCAGGCAAAGCAACAAGACAACAAGAACAACAAATTTCCATTTCAGGAAAAACTCCAAAACTGCTTTATTTGCTTTTTGATTCAGTCTGTTTTTGTGTTTTGTGTCTGAACTTTATAGTTGTTGAGCTCGTCCTATTGTGAGGCTCTTAATTAGTGTCAGTAGTAGTAGTTTGAACCCTAAGTTGGCCCTTGGATGATTTGTACATCCAATGGCTCACAAGATATCAACCTCTCTATATAAGGAGGTCTTGTATGTTTGTTTCAGTAGACTTTTATGAATGAATTAACTTTGAGAAATCCCTCAAATCTATCAAACTTGTGCTAAGAGCTGTAGTTTGAAACAAGCCTGATACATCTTCAAGGTGTTTGATCAGTGCCTTGTCTTGTGAGTCAAGTTATATCTGTGCCTTGCTGTGGTTAACTTGCTTGCTGTTGAGTCTAGTCTAGGGTGTTTGTGCTTTGCTGTAACACTTGAAAACTGTCACTAAAACCAGTCTTTGAGTCCTTTCTCTTGTGCCTTGCTGTAGAGGAGTGTCTCTAAGTCATATCCCTTGAGTTTTCAGCTAAACAACTCACCCTCTCTAAAACAACATCCATTTGTTACTTGACATTGTTCTCAGTTTGAGTCAAGCTAATCAAGTTTCCTTAAAACTTGTAAGCCTTAGTAGTTTACACTCCAAATTGCGGCTTGTTGTCGTATACTATCTCTGATGGAATTCCAAATCTACAGATGATGTTGCGCTTGATGAACAATATGACCTTCTTCTCCGTTACATTTGAAAACGATTCCGCCTCGATCCACTTGGAGAAGAAGCTAGTCATGGCCAGCATGAAGACTTTGTTCCCAAGGGCTCAGGGTAGCTTTCCTACGATATCCATTCCCCATTTCATGAAGGGCTATGGCGAGATGACTGAGTGTAGAGATTCTGCAGGTTGATGGGTGACCACATCGCGTGAAGAGTCTATTGATCCTAAATACTCAAGGGGGGAGGGGGGCTGAATTGAGTATAAATAAAGTATGCCTACTTTTTCGATTGTCCGTATGAGCGTGTGAAGTAATAGTAGTTTGAATTTATTAACTAAATTCAACCAACTAATAACTTGTAGTGAGTAAGTAAATAACGAAATAGGTAGAACAAATAACGAGACAAGAGACACAAGAGATTTTTGAAGTAGTTCAGATCCACACGTTGAAAGCTACGTCCACTATTTCTCGATTAATAATTTTAGCACCTTCCTACGGATTACAAAATTATTAACCCACTCGTACAACTAACTATAGTTGTAACTCGAGGTTTTAGTATTGATAAATACTTGACTATTACGTTAATAAGAAACTGTTATTTTTTGTTCTTGATGTTCACACAATTGAACTTATAAGAAAAAAATCTAGCACTATAATCCAATAGCGTTTCTTCAAAAGCAAAGTGCGAGAAAGGTACGGATTTTAGAAAACAAGTTTTTCAAAATATATAAAGATTTTACTCAAAATATTTATCTTAATGTAAAGCATAAAATATAACGTGAAAAGCTTGATTTTAATGCATGGGATGCATAGGTATTTATAGTAGAAGAGTCAACTAGGATAATTAGAATAAGCCCTAGTAGCCGTGACCTATCTTAGAGAGTAAGAAAGGTTTTAGGTTAAATTTACAAATCCTAATTACCCTACCTCCCTTGTGTAACAAGAAAGATATGGTTAGTATCCCATTTAAACGCTAATAAAACATATAGACTTATCTTGAATATTACAGTCCATAAGCCTTAATCACAAGAGTAAACTAAAGTTTGGCACAACTCTAAATAGAATATACTTAGGGTTTAAGTTTGAACATATATGAAGCTCTAGATAGCATGACAACTCATAAGTTGTTTTACTAATTAATAGAGAATTCTCAATGATATTCAAACTAGGTAAATTTAAACTACAATCTATTATAAATACTTTTCTTCTTAAAATATTATTAAAATCTTTATTCAAAACTGCTTTAAAATATTAAAACACCCACACCAATTTTAGCAGCTCCAAGGTTATAGTAGAACCACTTATAACCTTGAGCTTGACAAGTAAAGTTATAGTTAAAACTGAAAGTCCTAGACCCATAATTAGACTCCTCTAATTATGTATTAAATTAAAATAATTTAATTTGTGTAAGATCTAGTTATCATGCATGCAAATACAAAGACATAATAATAAGTAAAAGATAAAGATTTTCCTTACATTGGGATAATGGCAAAAAGATTAACAACTATTTTTATCTTAGAAATTTCTACAATGCTTAGGATTATCCTCCAAGCTCCAAGTCTACAAATTAGAAGACCTCCTTTAAGATGCACCCAAGATATTACCCAAAAACACTTATTAATACTAACTAGATATTAATAAGATTACACCCCTTTTTATAATACTACAAGTATATTACTACACTAGTAATATTTATTATGTATTATTGTAGAGCAAATTTTTTTGTCTTCTCATATCACCATGCAATTGCTTAGGATGATGGCTATATATAGGCAAAGGGTGGAGTATAGTGTTAGGTAATTACATGTGATGAAATCACATGGTTGAGTGGAAATTTGACCAAGAAATATGATGATGTTCCTCACCATAAAAATCAGCCCACTCCTGTTATTATGGGTCCATTTTGACTTTTGATTTTTATCTTACAAATGATTATAAGTCATACCCATTATAATCTTATATTATTATGTGTTAATTTGATCATTTAACTATTAAATAATTCAAATAACATAATAATATACACTTAATTTTTTAGTGATCATTTGACCATTATATCAATATATAATGGGTCCCACAATATTTTATTAGCTAATTTTACAACTTCTTGTAAGATTAAATAGCTAATTACCACTACCTCGCAATATATACAATTACCGTACAATAATTATCAAATATTATTATTTAGCACAAATTTAGTCAATTACTAAATTTTATTTAATCATATTAAATTAAGAAATAGAATTTATTATTTAATTATCGTATAATCAAATAATAAGTCCATTCAGCCCGAGTTCCTAATTCAATATCAAATAAAACTCTCTTGACTAACTTTTAGTCATTTAATACAAGGGACTAATCAAAATGTATCATATACAAATAATTAGTTTTACCATTGGGGTTCTATCCTATAGGTGTGACCTAAAGGGATCAGTTGATCACTGCCGTCATACGACAATAACGTCAAACTCTAGTTAGCTAACCGTTATTGATTTACATTAATCAACTGACAAGAATAAATAAATAATATTTACCAAATATATTCCACCAATGAGATTTAATTAAGTAAACGCACTATTGTGGAGGACATCTACTCCAACAATCTCCCACTTGTCCAATACAAGTGTGCGTTACCAATTCTCTTGTCCGTTATATCTCTCACTCAATGCAAGGTGTCTTTCAGGTCGAACTTGCACTTGATTATATCGTGAGTGGTTTCCTCGATCGGGAGAGCAACTGCCTGATCGGAAAATCTACTATAGATCTCTTCCGAGCGTGGCCACGCATTTCTAGTCACTACTCCTAGAGTGACCACTACAAGAAAAAGCTATATTAACGACGGAAATTTTGCGACGGATATTAAATCCGTAGCAAAAACATACTTGCGACGACTTTTGCGACGGGGATTACAAATTGCGACGGACTTGCGACGGATTTTCCGTCGCAGAACTTTTTCACATATGGCGCCCAACTTTTTACATGGCGGGAACCTCTGCGACGGATTATCTGTCGCTAATTAGTAATTGCGACGGATAATCTGTCGCAAAATTACAAAATTGACCAAAAGTTTGACCAAAAAAAGGCGACACGTGAGTTTGCTTCTGCAACGAAATTGCGACGGAAATTCCGTCGCAGACTCTATTATATGACCTGAACTCGCCATTTCTTCCCTTTATCGAAATCAATTGAAAAATCCCAAATATCCCAAAATCGACGACGACGACGACGACGACGATAACGACGACGACCACCACAACAACCACCACGGCGAACCACTAAATCCTTCCCTCCTCTCTCTCCCAGGTCTCTCTCTCCCTCTTTCTCCTTTTTTTTTTTTTGTTTTCCTGTATTTTTCTCCGGCCGGCGCCCACCCACCGGACCACCGCCCATCCTTTTCTCCTTCCCTTCTCCCCCCTTTCCCCTTCCCTTTCCCCTTCTCCCTGTCCTTTCCCCTTTCCCCTGCCCCCTCTACTTTCCCCTTTCACCTGCCAAGATCCGGCCGGCGGCCGGCTCCTTCCCCTCTGCCGCTGTCGGACCGATGTGTAACCTACTATGCCGCTGCCATCCCCCGCCCCGTCCCTAATTAACTTAGTTTAATTAGTATATTAAGTTAATTAGTTTAATTATTATTAAGTATAAGTTTAAGTTTATATTAGGTTAATTAGTTTAATTACAATTATTAATAAGTATAAGTTATATTGGTTTAAGTTAATTTTTTGTTTTGATTTAAGTTTAGTTATTATTAAGTATAAGTCCAAGTTTTTTTTTTGTTTAAGTTTAATTCGTGTGATATATATGTTTATGTTTAAGTTTAATTGTGTTTATGTTTGCGTTATTTTGTTTAAGTTTAATTGTGTTTATTTTTATGTTTATGTTTGCGTTCTTATGATTAATTAGACTATAATTGTTTTTTGTTCATATATGGTAGACCTAGTACCCGTTCAAGAGTTATACATTAGGTGTAATTCTTGAATAGTCCCCGTTTTGGGATTGTCTTTGAATCTTTTATGCCATTTAGGTGGTTAATACTAATCATTTTTTTAATTGTTATTTGACGATTAAGTTTGGTTGACAGTTCCTTTAATGTTCTCTGAATACATATGGAGAGTGACAAGTCATTCAATATTGTGTATTTGGAGAACTGTAGGGAATTGCTGCCGAATTTTCGTCTCATAACAATTAATTAAATGATTAGTATTTACTAATGGTATGAAAGATTCAAAGAAGCGGAAGGAAGACGGAGCAGAAGATAAAGAGGAAGAAGAAGATTTTATAGACTCTCTTTTTAAATACAACATTTCCGAAAACCAATATTCAAGTAGTGATGATGAATAAGATTATTTCTAATTCTTATATTAGTTGAAACTACTTTTTCTAAATGTATGGGCGTTTGCAAAACAATTTCATTTCAGCTGTTGACAGTTGTTTTTATTATTCATTAATAAGAATATATAGTTTCTTGTCATTTAATTGTACATGTTTGTTAATTCATGACAACTTTGAATAGTTTAGTTTTTCTCTATATGGCGGGCGGACGACGAAGAAGAGGTAGTACTAGTAATATAGGAAACAGAGCGCAGGAGGATGAGAATGAACAAGTGAATGACAGGAACGTGCCACCGCCACAGGTGGATACTACTACTCGCAGAGTCCGCCTCGATCCGGATGAGGAAACAGGTGTATGGTAAGACTAGTTCACTTTTACTTTAATTGTTTCTTTCGATCCTTGCCATACATATATGGTAAGGAAAGCTTGGGAATACGCCATGAAGACCCGTTTACGTCTTATGATCTACCGAGCCTCGCAGAAAGACGAGGAGCACAGGCCGAAGTGGATTACTTTGGACTTATTTAGAAAGCTTAAGAATAGGCCTGTCGAAGATCCTTCTTTGGTTGCGAGATCTCAATCAGTCTCGGCTAATCGTAGGTCGGGATGTGAAGAGAAGGGAAAGGCGTTGCCTACTTACATTATGGGTAGAAAAAACACCTTGAGAATCATGGACGAAATGGTATATATACATCTTCTTTTATTTTTTATTTTATTTATCTAATTATAATTTAATACTTACATATATATATATATATATATATATATATATATATATATATATATATATATATATATATATATATATATATATATATATATATATATATAGAATTGGGATCCGGTGAGAACCACTAAGATAATGAGAACCGTGAGAACTCCGCCTTACGAAATTTATTTTTAAAAAATAAGGACATTTTTGGGTTCGGCGTAGAATTTTATGGCTAGGTAACATACATCTTGGTCGAAAAAATATAAGTTACTGACGGAAATTGAGGTGAAATACGATTTATTAATTTTCATGCACCTAGTAGTCAATTTCATGCATCTAACAATTTTCATGCACTTGGTGCTAATTTTAATGCATCTAGAGCCCGTTATTTTCATGCATCTAGTAACTATTTTCATGCATGTAGCAATTTTCGTGCATCTGGTGCTCTTTTTAACGCATTTAGAGTAATTTTAGTATACAAATTGAATTTATGTACATTAAGTACATATTTTTTAATATAATCAATAAATTTTGTTTAGTTACTGCAAGTATTTTGCTTGAATAAACTAAACTAATGGTAAATGATCCAACAAAACTTTCGAAACAAGATTTGGTGGAGATTTAGTGACGGTTCTCACGGTTCTCATTATGTTAGTGGTTCTCACCGGATCCTGACCCTATATATATATATATATATATATATATATATATATATATCTATGTTATACTAACAAGTATTTAAATTGTAGGTCGGGAAAAATTCATCTGATATCCCAAATGTCGTGCAAGTCTTAGAGAAGACAAAGAAGCACAAGTTCTGTGGATGGTTATCAAAAAAACCAGCTGAACTCTTTGTAAGTTATGCATTTTTTTGTTAAGAGATTTATGTTTGTCATTTATATATTTAATTACATTAATTATTTAATTTAAATGACAATTACTAGTTCTGAGCTTGTTTGTGATGCAGAATAAGATCATGTCAAAGAAGTCTGAGCTTTAAAGTCAAGGAGTCGAAAACATCGACGATAATGAGATCTATTATGAGGAGAATGGATTCACTACAAAATAAAGTTCGAGTTGCGACGGATTATTCCGTCGCTAGATAGGGAATTTCCGTCGCTAAAGACTGATTTGCGACGGATAGTGTCCGTCGCTTATTTTCGTCGCAAAGAGTAGTAATTGCGACGGATTATTCCGTCGCACATATTTGCGACGGATAGTCAAGCCTTTGCGACGGAGTAGCCGTCGCAAAAGTTGACTGACTTGAGTTGGGGTCAAACAGAAAGTCAACTGTTGCGACGGAATTTCCGTCGCAAGTGTTAACATTCCGTCGCAAAAGTTGACTGAATGTTTGACAAGTCAAACATAAAATCAACGTTTGCGACGGAATTTCCGTCGCAAAAGGTTGACTTTCCGTCGCAAGTATTGACTTCGTGTTTGACTTGGCTGTAAGTCAGTCAATGTTTGCGACGGAATTTCCGTCGCAATAAAGCCTGTATTTTCCAGCATCCGCCTGTTTCCTGCATCCCCTTATACGCGTTAAAACGACAAAAAACCTGCAAATTACAGAAGTTTTCCAGCAGTTACGCGTCCAACAAAGTTACTAATTTAACACAAAACCAAACAAAGTTTTGATTTTATATCATGAAAGTAATTAAAGTCTTACAAATAAAAGGTTCAAAGTACCAAATAGTTAACTAATCACTCAAGTCAGTGGAGTGATTGGAGGGAAAGGAGGAAAAGGGGTGAATGGGTTGGACCTAGCATTATCGCCCCTATCATCATCAAAGTCGTCTCGACCCTGGTTAGGACCTCCAGTTCTGCAGTTTTGAGTAGGATTTCTTGCAACCTGACTCAAGTACTCTTCTATAGCTGCAATCCTTTTAGCCTGCTCGTCGCGCTCTTGTCTAAGTGCAGCATTCTCCTTTGACAGCTTAGTAGCGAAACTTGGGGTGCCCTGAGTCGGGTTTGAGGTAGCAACAGGGTGCCGATGATGGTCAAACAAATGCTTCGCCGCTGGTCCCAATCCGTAGCATCTTCCTTTCTCGTCAAATCCAGTCTCCTCATAATAGATCTCATTATCGTCGATGTTTTCGACTCCTTGAGTTTGAAGCTCAGACTTCTGTGATATGATCTTATTCTGCATCACAAACAAGTTCAGAATTAGTAATTGTCATTTAAATTAAGTAGTTAATGTAATTAAATATATAAATGACAAATTAAACATAAATCACTTAACAAAAAAATGCATAACTTACATAGAGTTTAGCTGGTTTTTTTGATAACCATCCACGGAACTTGTGCTTATTTGTCTTCTCTAAGACTTGCACAGCATTTGGGATACCAGTTGAAGATTTATCGACCTACAATTTAAATACTTGTTAGTATAACATATATATATATATATATATAAGTATTAAATTATAATTAGATAAATAAATAAAAAATGAAAGAAGATTTATATTTACCATTTCGTCCATGATTCTCAAGGTGTTTTTTCTACCCATAATGTGAGTAGGCAACGCCTTTCCCTTCTCTTCACATCCCGATCTACGAGTAGCCGCGCCAGATTGAGATCTCACAACGAAACCAGGATCTTCGACAGGCCTCTTCTTAAGCTTTCTAAACAAGTCCAAAGGAATCCAACTCGGCCTGTGCTCCTCGTCTTTCTGCGAGGCTCGGTAGATCATATGACGTAAACGGGTCTTCATGGCGTCTTCCCAAGATTTCCTTACCCTATCTGTATGGCGAGGATCGAAAGAAACCTTTTGCTGTCATCATTAAAAACATAAAGTTAGGAAAATATTAAGTGAATAAATAAAAAAATAAAAAATCAATAACAAAGATAAATTGAGAAAAACAAATTTAAATAGATATAATTATAATATTTTAAATAATTATACCTCAAACCAGTTCCACCAAGACGACCGCAAATTATTTGACGCCTCTTTCCAACATGGCGCATGCTCCTTGTACCCGCAGATTATGGTCTCCGAGATCAGTTTAACCACATCTGCGTCACTGAACCTGAAATTAATAATCATAGTTAAATACATACATTATATATAAATATTATGATTTTTGAATAATCATAATTATGATTAAACAATTAAAGTAAAAGTGAACTAGTCTTACCATACACCTGTTTCCTCATCCGGATCGAGGCGGACTCTGCGAGTAGTAGTCTCCACCTGTGGCGGTGGCACGTTCCTGTCATTCACTCGTTCATTCTCATCCTCCTGCCCTCTGTTTCCTACATTACTAGTACTACCTCTTCTTCGTCCTCCCGCCATATAGAGAAAAACTAAACTATTCAAAGTTGTCATGAATTAACAAACATGTATGTACAATTAAATGACAAGAAACTATATATTGGTATTAATAAATAATAAAAACTATAAATTGTTTTACAAACGACCACACATATAGAAAAAGTAGTTTCAACTAATATAAGAATTAGAAATAATCTTATTCATCATCACTACTTAAATATTGGTTTTCGGAAATGTTGTATTTAAAAAGGGAGTCTATAAAATCTTCTTCTTCCTCTTTATCTTCCTCTTTATCTTCTGCTCCGTCTTCCTTCCGCTTCTGCTCATCCTCCTTCTCCTCCTCTTCTACCTTCTCCTCATTATTGTCCTCTACTTGAGCTTCTTCTTCCTCCTCTATAATTTCATTATCATCTGCCACTTCAATTATTGATAGTAGTGTCTCACTACTAATAACATCTTCTTGAAACGCAGATTCGACAATAGGTGCATCAACATGCGATCTGGCTTTAGTTTTGAATACTGCTGACCACTTATCTTTATCTCTTTTGATATTTGGATATGAAGTATAATAAACTTGTTCAACTTGATAAGCCAACACAAATGGATCATATTTCGGAAATTTTCTGCTTCGATTAACATCCACAAGTTTATAATCCTTATGTATTTGCATTCCTTTTTCAGAATTATCTATCCAATCACATTTGAATAAAATAACATTATATGTGCTTTTTTCGCCTGTGTACGACAATTCAACAACTTCGTTGAGTGTTCCATAGTAGTCAGCTCCCTCAGTCGAACTTACACATACTCCATTATTAAGTGTAGATTTTTCCAAATCTAACCCATCTTTGAAAGTGCAAAATTTGTATCCGTTAATGAAATAACGTTTCCATGTTCGCACCCTTTTCGAAGGACCTTGTGCTAAGGCTATGAGAACTGGATCTTTTAAGTTGTTTACCTATCATTGTTAAATTATTAACATATTATAATACCTTCAGGTATTAAAAAAAAATTGAAAAAAAAGAGTAATCTGGTGTTAGTATGTAGTATGTACTTACTTGTCCTCTAAACCATTGGGGAAATCTTGTGTCAAATTTGTTCCAAATATCCTCGGCTGTGAGAAATTGGGGATATTCTGTTTTGATATAATTTTCAAACATCCTATATATTCATTATAAAAAATGTCGAATTAAGTAATAGTTTTTACATGCATGTTGTTATAATTAATTATTAATAATTAAAGTTTCAAAGGACGATTTTTTTACTTACACTTCGTTCTGCTTCAATTCTTCTAAATCACAGTTAGATAAAACATATAAGTGTGCACGCTCATATTCGTTGTCTTCTAAAAATCTTTCACGACACTTTCCAGAACAAATTCCCCCGTGATCTTGAAAAATCTCGGGTAAGGTAGAATACGTAGGCTCTTTCGAGCGTACGTCGAGATCCTTGGCTTTTGTGTCCACGTTCTCTTCAAAATAAAAGGAACAGAAATTGGCAATTTCTTCAAGCAAATACGCGTTGCATATAGAACCTTCAACACGCGCTTTATTTCCAATCTTTTTTTTCAAATGATTTAAGAACCTATAAAAAACTTGGATAAGTAGATAGACTGAAATAATTAAAGTAAAAATTGGATAATTGTGGAATTAATTACCTCTCAAAAGGATACATCCACCTATATTGCACTGGACCACCCATTTTCAGTTCATACGACAAATGAATTGGTAAATGCTCCATTGAGTTAAAAAAAGATGGTGGAAATATCTTCTCTAACTTGCAAATGATTTCGGCAATGTTGTTCTCGAGAGTAGTTATTTTTTCAACTTGTATCGATGAAGTACACAAATCTCTGAAAAATTGGCTAAGCTCAGTTATAGCATTCCACTCATTCTTCGGAAGAAGGTGCCTTAAAGCCACTGGAAGTAAACGCTCCATAAACACGTGACAATCATGACTTTTCAATCCATGTAGTTTCAACTCGTGTTTATCAACACATCTACTCAGATCTGAAGCATAACCGTCCGGAAATCTCAAATTGGATATCCAATCACACAACACCTTCTTTTGTTCTTTATTCAAAATGAATGAATCCATTTTTCGCTGTTTAGAACAAACGGTCAACATGTCCTCTTGTGCTTGTGGGGTAAACTTTGTCTTGTTTTTCACATTCATCACCGTGTGAATCAGTTGCTCGAAAACGTTTTTCTCGATATGCATTACATCAAGGTTATGACGAATTAATAGTGTTCTCCAATAAGGAAGTTCCCAAAAAATGCTTTGTTTCCACCACCCAACTCGAGAAACTTTTAACGAGTCCAATTCAGCTTTACTTGCATCCACAACTTTGGGAAAATGCTTCACACAATCCCACACTTCTTCACCCGTTAATCTCGTAGCAGCAAAATCTTTCTCAACTCGTCCTTTTCGAAAATTAACTTTATCTTTGCGGAAAACATGATCAGGTTGTAAAAACTGTCTATGACAATCAAACCAACTCCATTTTTTACTTTTATAAAGCCAAAACGACTTAGTCTCCTTCTCCATACAATATGGACACGCATGTTCACCAGCAGTTGACCAACCCGATAACATGCCGTAAGCAGGAAAGTCATTGATAGTCCATAATAGTACGGCTCTAAGATCAAAGTTCTGCTTTCTAGAGACGTCGTATGTGTACAACCCTGTCTCCCACAACTGCTTCAACTCGCGAATTAACGGTTGTAAATAAACGTCAAGAAATTTTTTGGGACTGTTCGGACCGGGTATAAGTAATGATAGAAACATAAACTGTCTTTTCATACATAGCCAGGGTGGTAAATTGTATGGAGTTAGCATTACCGGCCAGCAGGAGTACGACTTTCCGTATTGACCGAAAGGTGCGAAACCATCAGTACAAAGACCAAGTCGAACATTTCGAGGCTCACTTGCAAAAGAAGGATGAATGCGATCAAAATGTTTCCAAGCCTCGCCGTCACTTGGATGAGACATTATCCCGCTGACACGTGGATTTTCATGATGCCACCGCATCTCTGCCGCAATTAGTTTTGTGGCATAAAGTCGTTGCAAACGCGGTCCTATTGGGAAATAAGTTAAAATATTTTTCCCAACCCTTTTGCCATTTGCATTCTTTTGTTTTTTATATCGATCTCTACCACATTTTCTACACTTATCGAGAAGACTATCATCATCCCAAAACAACATACATCCTATTTCACACGCATCTATCTTTTCATAAGGCAGTTGAAGAGCTTTAAGAATATTTTTGGTTTCATAGAAGTTACGCGTCATAACATGATTTTCAGGAATAATGTCCCCTATAAATGACGCGATACCATCTACACATTTGTGGGGTAAATTGTATTCACATTTCAAAGTTACCAACCGGGAAGCTGACTGCAACAGAGAGATACGACTCCCCTCATACACCGGTTTATTGGCATGTTCCAACATTTTGAAAAAGGCTAGTACATTAGGATTTGGAGATTCATCAACCACTTCGGCGTCAACATTTTCCATTATAATTTCATTAATGTTGTCGCGCAACGCATCCTCCACCATATCCCTATAGGGATTGTCAGACCTCTCCTCAACGGGAACATTTTCACCATGGCACACCCAATCATAATAGTCATCACAAAACCCCCAAAGCCCTAGGTGTTTTCGTACTTCTTGTTCGACTAAAAATTTGCGATTTCTACACTTTACACATGGGCACCTAATTTCCTTACATCTACCGTAATCTTCTTGATTCTTAACATAATTAATGAATTCATTAACGCCCATTACAAACTCCTGCCTTAATTTTTATTACAATCCAATCTTTCATACATCCATGCCCGTTGTACTCTTTTCATTTCAAATCTACATACACGTTTATAATTATTATTATCGACTTAAATAAATATTCAAAACAATAATAACAAGAACTAAAAGTTTACTAATAGCAACAATAACAACAATAACTACTAATAATAGCAACAATAACTCCTATTACACAAACAAACAACAAACAACAAACAACAAACAACAAACAACAAACAACAAACAACAAACAACAAACAACAAACAACAAACAACAAACAACAAACAACCTCAAACCTCCAACCTCCAACCTCCAACCTCCAACCTCCAACCTCCAACCTCCAACAACAACAACAACAACAACAACAACAACAACAACATCTTCCACCTGCAAAAAAAAAGTAATATTCGAGTTCATGGGGTCCTTATCTCTCCAACCTAAACCCATCTTTGAATCTTTCATACCATTAGTAAATACTAATAATTTAATTAATTGTTATGAGACGAAAATTCGGCAGCAATTCCCTACAGTTCTCCAAATACACAATGTTGAATGACTTGTCACTCTCCATATGTATTCAGAGAACATTAAATGAACTGTCAACCAAACTTAATCGTCAAATAACAATTAAAAAAAATGATTAGTATTTACCACCTAAATGGCATTAAAGATTCAAAGACAGTCCCAAAACGGGGACTATTCAAGAATTACACCTAATGCGTAATTCTTGAACGGGTACTAAGTCTATCGTATATGAACAACATTTCCTTAATAATTGTAACAAAAGTAAAGCACGACAAATGACCGGGACGGAGGGAGTAATAATAATTATCTATATTAATAATTACAACAATTCAAAGGAGGGAGGGTGGCAGTGGGGTGGGGGCGGCGGCAGGGGGATTTAATCCGTCTTAAACTTAAGTGAGGAGATAAGTGAGGAGATAACACACTTACACTTTATTTGCCCTTTATGAGGAAGATTTAATCCGTCTTAAACTTAAGACGGGTCGATCCGTCTTCAATCAAAATTTGGGAAAAGGTAGTAACTTACTAACATATTCACAACTTGAATACTCATCAATGAGGGGAAAGAATGAGGGGTGGTCTGGTGGGTGGCAGAGGGTGGTCCGGCCAGGGGCAGGGGAAAGGGGAAAGGGAAAGGGAAAAGGAAAGGGAAAGGGAAGGGGAAAAGGAGGGGGTGGTCCGTTGGTGGCAGCGGGGTCCGGCCAGGGGCAGGGGAAAGGGTGACCAAGGGAAGGGGAAAAGGAGGGGGGTGGTCCGGCCGGTGGTCCGGTGGGTGGCCGGAGGGAACAAAACAAATGAAAACATAAATAAGAGAAGAAAAAGAGAGAGACCTGAGAGAGAGGAGGGAAGAACTTAGTGGGTCGTCGAGGTGGTCTTTGTGGTGGTCGTCGTCGTTGTTGTTGTCGTCGTTGTCGTCGTCGTCGTCGTCGCCGTCGTCAAGGGGATTTAGGTTAGGAAAATGATTTCGGTAAAGGGGAAGAGACGCGTGGGTAATTATTTAAAAGACCCTGCGACGGAATTTCCGTCGCAAATCCGTCGCAGGAATGACACG